>NW_020769350.1:4561288-4587664 GCF_900518735.1 Pseudonaja textilis | reverse complement strand
ACTCCCAGTCTCCTGGTGATTGGCCCAAAGTCATCCAACCGGCTCTCGTGCCTAAGGCAAAACTAGAACTCCCAGTCTCCAGGGGATTGGCCCAAATTCACCGAGCCAGCTCTCATGCCTAAGGCGAGACTAGAACTCCCAATCTCCTAGTCTAAGATCAGTTAACTGGCTTTGAGAGAATTAGAACTCACCCTTTCCCACTCTCTAGCCTGATGCTTTAACCCACTACAACAAACTTGCTCTCTCTTTTATTTCACTCTAGATATTTCAAATATTTCACACACATTTTCATACATTCTAAGGTTTTACACAAATGATATTTTACTTGTTTTTAAATAACTTTTCTTCTCATCCTTTTCTCTCTGCTCCTTGCCCAGCCCATATTCCCAGCCATTTTGAGAGACCGTCAGAAAAACCTCCCAATCTTTCTGATTTGACAAAGCCATAAAAATGTATCTGTCAGATGTCACATTCCTAATATACTTTTATTTTTGAGTCCGTCTTGATTTCTGGGGACTGTCCAGACAAGTCCCTTTAGCCTTCCTGGCAAGGAAAGTAGTTAGGTTTTATCACATGCACCAATTGTGTAAAATTGTTTAAGTTCTGTCCTCTGTACATGGCACCATTGTCTCACTGAAAGCACTTATAGTTTCTACTAGATGGTTAGTTTCTTACCTTTAAGAAAAACAACAACAAAATCCTTTAATTTGCATTGTATAACTGGTTTTCACCAGTCATTAAATACAAAACTAATTCTTAACATGATATTGGATGGGTGCGGATTGTACACAGTATTATTGGCAAATATCTTTCTTAAGTGAGGTGGGTTGTTTGTTTTTCAAATAAATGGAAGGTTACCCCAACTTTCTCCATTTATGTAACTTTTGGACATATTGAGACTACCAAATTCCACATCACGATAGCCACCCCCTGAGAATCCAAGGAATTATTATTCAGACAGTATCTGATTAAAAGAAATTAAAATGAGGGATCTTACTGATGCATTCCTTACATTCACTTCCTATCCTCAGCTGTCTAGCAATTCTGCCTACTAGAAAAAGCTTTAACACTACTATTTTGTGTTACTGCCACTAGATGACACTGTTATTCACTAGCTACTCTCTTCCTTTCCAACTTTGCTGGTTTCAACTCCAGTACAATGTAACCAGGGAAATGCAAACACGATTGCGCAGTTTGTGATGATGGAAGACAACAGGGTTAAAGAGCCAGTGGGAAGTGGGGCTGTCTTTCAGCTCAGTTCTTATTCTCAGTTAGGAAGGAAAATACCGTGAGTTTAATTTCTTAAGTTGCCTGGCCTAGAGCTCTCTGATAGAGGGGGGAGAAAAATGCAGCCCTCTGGAGTGTTTTCTTGAAACATTTCTCATTCTTCTACCTTCAAGCTTAGATGGATCAGGTGGTCTGGTGATGGTTATATTACTTCTCAGAATGGTCCACTACATGGGCACTCAGTCAAATCTGTCAAGCCAGTTCACAAAAAAAGGGAAATGGATGTTGCCATTACAACTTCCAAATAAGGTGATTATAAGAGGCCAACTGAAGTTCAGTTGCATCTTGGACTCATCCTTCATGCATCTTTCCATCCACACAGTCAACTCTGTCTTTGCACAACCCATGCCACGTCTTTGAATATCCATCCTTGGTAACCTCTGGCTGGTGTCTAGGTTGGTTTTAGAATCATGGGTGAAAGTAATTCATTCTGCAAGTCTAGTATATTGCACAAACCAAGGAAAACATTTAATTCAATAACTGGATTAAGAGTTATGAGTGAAGGAATAGAATTTGTATTGCTATATTGGTTTCTTATTGTTAGTTTTTTTTAAAAAAAATTGTTCTTTTGGTTATTTATGTTGTGCACTGTCCAGAGCCACATTGAACTAGACAGTTTTTTAAACAAACAAACGAATCACAATTAGGTCCTGCAATAAGTTTGCAGTTTTGATCCCTCTGGCAAACTATCGCACCAGCTTTGAAGACTGCAGTTAAATGTGGTCTTATAAGGAGCTGTCCAGCAAAGTGTTCTGAAATACAGGAAACTGTGCAAATAAGAAGTCAGAGCTGGGAATAAGTTGTTGCATAAGAGTCAGATAACATACAGATTAGTCCTTGAGTTATGATCATCTCTTCAATGACTAGCATTGAATGAAGGGACTGATGGCTGGTCCTTGATGTTCTGGTTCACCTGAACAAAACTTAGATACAGATTAACAGAGTTGGAAGGGATCTTTTAGGTCATCTAGTCCAACCCACCCACCCAAGCAGGAGACTTGTACACCATTTCTGACAGATGGCAGTCCAGTCTCTTCTTGAAAGCTTCCAGTGATGAAGCTCCCGCAACTTCTGAAGGCAACTTCTGTTCCATGGATTGATTGCTCTCACTGTCAGACAATTTCTCCTTATTTCCAGGTTGAATCTCTCCTTGATCAGTTTCCATCCATTATTCCTTGCCTGGCCTTCGGGTACCTTAGAAAACAGCTTGACCCCTTCCTCCTCTCTGTGGCAGCCCCTTAAATATTGGAAGACTGCTATCCTGTCTCCCCTGGTCCTCCTCTTCCCTAGTCTAGCCATGCCCAGTGAAACTTGAGTGTTTCAAAATCAATTTGAACTTATAACCAAATGCCACATGCCATAGCCATGTAAACTCTATTTGCAACCTTTCCCACTGGTTTCCCAGATGTATGGGAATTAGGGTTTATGCTTATTAAGGTGATTACCTAACTCTGGAAAGGGGACTTTGTTGTTTGCTATCTAGGTGCTCAAAAATTTAGGAAGAAGGTAGAGAATTTCTTCACAGTAACGGCTGTGATCGCTCGTGTAGTGCGGTGGCCTAGAGGTGGAGCTCTCACCTCACAATCAGAAGGCCGTGAGTTCGATCCTAGGTAGAGGCAGATATTTCTCTCTCTGGGCACACTGAGAATATATCTGCTGAACAAAACTCTGCATTGGCAACAAGAAGGGCAACCGGCCATTAAAACACTCAGCTCCATTCAGTTGCCCAAGATTCCACCTCGCAAGGGATTGTGTGGATTGCACACATCTTGTCTTTCTTCCTACTTTGCTTGCATTCACTCTGTGCCCTTCCCTCCCCCCACAGCTTTTGTGAACTGGTGTGCAGCACCACATCCACCTCAATTCATATGTGCCAAACTTCCCCCATCCCTTACAACATCCCCACACTCTTCAAGTGGGCCCTCACTAACGAACTAATCCTTCCATCGCCCTATCCTGCCAGAATCAATGAAGCTTCTTGGATGAGGAGCAAAACTCCTTCTTCTTCCAAAAGGAAAAAAAAAAAAAAAAACAACAGTCCAATTGCCTTTGAAAAAAAAAAAACACCTTTGAGACGCAGATAAAATACAAAACAAACAGAAAATCAGACTAACAAACATCCACATTAAGAACAACAAAAAATCATGTACAAAGAAAAGGTCAAATAGCTCTAATATTAAATATAAGGAAAAATCCACGCAAGCTGAATGCTGAAAGATTTTTAAAAATCTAACATATTCTAATAAAATATAACAAGTATAAAATATAGAATCTAATGTATCTTCCTCCCCTCCACTCAGTAGGAGTTGAGTTCAAAGCACTAAATGTCAGTGTTCCTTCCAAGTAATCCATGCATAGAGAGCAGAACTCTGAGGCAGGCAAATTCCTCAAAGAACAATTTATTAGATACATCATATTGGCACAACTGGTGAAAGTTCCTGCAGCTTTCACCTCATTATAAAGTTAACGTTTCCCCTTTCCCCTAAGTCCCTGGTCATACTCTCCAGTCCAGTTGCTGGCCGGTTGCTTGGTTACTTTGTTCCTCCTCTGGCCAGCCACCTGTGAGAATGTCCTTGGTTCCCGTAAAAAAGCTTGATTGTTTTGGCTGCAAAACCCCATCTAGCGATTTCCTTCCTCCCACCATTGTGTGGCAGCTCTGAAATATCCAAGATGGCCTCACTTCAGGTTCACTTTAGGATTGACACTGAATAGTTTATTATGGCTACCTAGTGGCATCGTGGTTAGAATGCAATACTGCAGGCCTAACTCCCTGCTCACTCCAGGAGTTAGATCCTGATCGGCTCAAGGTTGACTCAGCCTTCCATCCTTCTGAAGTCAGTAAAATGAGGACCCAGATTGTTGGGGACAATAGGCTGACTCTGTAAACATCTTAGAGAGTACTGTAAAGCACTGTGAAGCTGTTGTTGTTGTTAGTCATGAGGTCGTGTCCGACCCATTGCAACCCCATGGAGAACATTCCTCCAGGCCTTCCTGTCCTCTACCATCCCCCAGAGACCATTGAAGCTCACGCCATCTGGTTCAGTGACTCCATCCAGCCCTCTCATTCTCTGCCATCCCTTTCTTCTTCTTTTGCCTTCCATTGTTCCTAGCATTAGGCTCTTCTCCAGGGAGTCCTTCCTTCTCATGAGGTGGCCAAAGTCTTTTGAGTTTCACCTTCAGGATCTGGCCTTCTAAAGAGCAGTCAGGGTGGATCTCCTCTAGGACTGACCAGTTGGATCGTTTTGCAGTCCAAGGGACTTGCAGGAATCTTCTTCTCCAGCATCAGAGTCCAAAGAACCTCCATTCTTTGGCACTCAGCCTTCCTTATGGTCCAACTTTCACAGCCATACATTGCAACTGGGAAAACCACAGCCTTGACTAGACGCACTTTTGTTGGCAGGGTGATGTCTCTGCTTTTTAGTAGGCTGGCTAGATTTGCCATAGCTTTCCCCCCAGGGAGCAAGCATCTTTTAATTTCTTGGCTATATATAAGTCTAAGTCCTACCTCTAATGCTACTTCTAATCTAGTCAACTGTCAGAACTAAATTGATGTTAGATAAGGGTCAACGGAATTCATTAGGGGCTAGATTTTGATATCTTGTGGATTCCAAACTGATGGTGCATTTAATGCCCCCTTCCATCTCAGCCTGCTCAATTCCTATATGCCCATGTTGAATTTGAAACTGATTTCATAGAAATCTGAAGATATGGCATGTACCTGGCATCTCCCAAGCTTTGAAGATTGCTTATTGTTGCCGATTCCAGTGTGGAATCAGCCCTGTTAAAATTTACTCATAGGTTTTTTTTAAAAAATCGAAGATTCTGAGGAAAATAGTGTACTCTTTTCTTCTATAAATGAGGTATTCTACATTATGGTCACAGAATGTATAAAACATATTCTGAGAAGTGCAAATTGCCAGGCAAAACAGCCTTGAAATAATAGAAGTCCTGCTGAGTTCCATCTTCATTTTACCAGTTGTTTACTCTGGCAAAGTCATCTCTAGAGTCAAAAATCTTCTGGTGTATATAGAAGATTTCTCCACAGTGTGAGGACTTCTTATTGCGATGTTTTTAAATGTATAGTGTGATGAAATGTTTAATTAAATCATTTAATTAAAGCCCGCTTTGAATATTCTTTAATTTCAGTTTGGAGGCAGATATTAGCCATTTCGGTAGATTGCTTTAATGCAAAACATTTAGGCTATGCAAATATTTATATTTTTCTATCTTGGTCAATGCCATTAAATCCACTAATGTCTTTTTTCCAGAGCCATTAAAAATGCTTCCTTTCTAAGTTAAGTTTATTTATGCTGAAAGTAAGTTTAGCAGGACTTATTCCCAACTGAGAATTTCTTTTATACGAGTCTGTCTTATTAAGAAAAATACAGCCAATATGGTGAAGTTCCTGCGATGAAGTCACTGAAGAAAAACAAATTATAAAATATAGAAAAGTATTCTAAAAAACAAATACAGTAAATAAATCCACATTTTTTTTCTTTACAAAGCCTGAAAACCAAGTATTTGAGATGATGCCTTAGTAATACTTCAAATAAATAAATTTGAAACAACAGCATAAATAAGTTATTCTGAAATTCTAATTGATTTCAGTGGGTGGGCCATGCTGGGACTGTGTTCCCACTAATTGTGGATTCTGGATCACCTTTACCTTTTAATATAACCATCTTTTGCAACCCAAAGTAACCTAATTGCATAATAACATCCCCAAATATAAGCTGCCTCTTAATTTGCTGTACATGACACTGTCTCATTAAAAGGTCAATATGGATAATTTTTATGAATTCCTTCAGGCCCTTTGTCTTAGGAACGATTCGTAAGGATAAAGAGCAGAAAATAGTTATTGTATTCCTGACTAGAAAATGGGATTTACTGTAGTTCAGGCAGAACAGAGAGTGTTCTTCATTGCATTCATTGATTCTTGTTCTCCTGAACATTAGCAGATGGCAACAGCTTAACTATGGATGAAACCAACTGCATTTTCCTCTCAGTTTGGAATGGGCTGGATTTTGTTGGTGGAATTCACACAACAACCCTCAATGTGTTTAATGAAATAACTCACATTCTGAGTTTCCACAATACATTGAATACATCGGTATCCTTAAAGGGGAAGATTCAAAACATTTTTAAAGATCCATCTCATCCTGAGCACCCCTTTTTTGAACTATTACCATCTGGCAGACAGTACAGGATAATAAAAACAAGGGCAAATAGGCTGAAAAACAGCTTCTATCCCAGGGCAGTAACTACATTGAATTCTACTGTATAGTGCAATATCAGGGGTTTTCAATTCAATTGTATAGAATGGGAAGGATGTGTTTTATGGTATTTGTGCTTGAAGAACTGTTAGAATCAGGATTCAAATTAATTCAGAAAATAGAAGAATTTGGAAAAGCGGCAGGGCTTAAAATAAATAAAAATAAGGCAAAGATTATAATAAAAAATCTTACTAAGAAAAAGAAAAAAGAACTGGAAGAAAAAAATGGAAATGCAAATTGTCAAAAAAGTTAAATATTTAGGAATATGGCTAAGAGCAAAAAGTATATCGATTAAAGTAGATAATTATACAAAATTGATAACACAAAAAATAAACTAAACTAAACTGGTAAAATATGTGTTGTTGGAACCATGACACAAACCTCCAGACCTATATCCTTTTAGACTTTTGCTGAATTATTACTTGTAGATTGATTAATTGATTATATGCCATTGAATCATTTTCAACTCCTAGTGATCACATGGATAGATCATTACTTGAAGGTTCTTTTTTTTTTTAATATATGGTTTTTATTATTTTCCACCAGTGCAAATCATAATAACATTTTCAATAACATTTTACATTGGCGTACAATATTGTCTTATATTTTCTATCATCTATTCATGCATATCACCAATAATTGTTATCTTTACTTATATTTGTTATTAGTATCTAACTTTATCTATTTTACATACCTACATATCTAGGTATCACTCTCTTAAGAGTTCTCCTATGTAATCTACACTTTTCAATCCCTATCTATTTTCTAACCATTCATACCATCTATGCCAAATTGAGTAATAATCAGATTCTTCTTTTTTTGAAGGTTCATTTTTAACGAATTGTACCCTATGTTGTTCTTATTGTTCTATACACAACAGCGTGAAATCACAACTATCAGTTCTTTAGCTGGTGATAGTCATATCAAGCTCTTTCCAAAAATCCAGGATGTTATAACATATCAGCATAGTATATATACACATCCAAGCAGGGTTGTTGTTGTTGTTTGGGTGGTGGTGGTAACTGACAGATAGAAATGTTATCAACATGCACATTTTTTTTTTACTCTCTCTCTCTCTGTGGTGTATACATTTTAAATTCTTTACAGTTTTTTTTTTCATTTTCAGTAGTGACTTTTTCTATTTTGATCTCAATCGTTTTTAACGTGACAGTGGTTTGATCTGGTTCCCGTGTATTGCCCAGAGGAGTTTTTGATGAGATGGGCAGCTCTTTAATTGTGCTAAATAAATAAACATATAAACACTTTAAAGGCAGCCATGTATGAGGGGATTTCCGGGGCTGAGGAGTTTGTGTTGGTCTTACAATGAAATGGAGCCAGCCAAATTTGCTACACTGCGGGTGAGGCAAGGCAAAAAACAATCAAATAAGTTAATGGCAATTTGAATAAATAAATCATCATCGTCATTTAATTACCCCATCATCCCTTGTGGGGTGGAGTCTGGGCAACTGAATGGAGCTAGTAGAATGTTTTAATGGCTGGATGCCTTTCCTGTCGCCAGTCCGGAGTTTTGTTCAGAAGATATATTCCTCCCATTATGCCCAGAGAGAGAAATATCTGCCTCTACCCAGGATTGAACTCACAGCCTCCTGACTGTGAGGCGAGAGTTCCACCTCTAGGCCACCTCACCACTCTGTCAATAAATAAATAATACTCTTGCAAAAAGGGCTTAAACTGGAAAATATGGGGAAGTAAAACTGTTTTGTTTTTATTTCCCCTTGCATCACCCTAAATGTTTGCATGGTTTTGGGTTTTGTTTTTTTAAATTGCTTTGCCTCATCCCTGCCTTCCAGGTTTGCTAAAGGGAATCGAGGAGAGATCTCCGTACAGTATATGTATTTGAACATAGTGCATTAAAATAATTTATGGAAGGTTTCACTGTCTCCCTCAGCGGAGAAGGTGGTTGGATGAGAAGATAAATCTTTAAAAGAATAATGTTTTCAGAACTAGGCTCCTTGTCCTCAAACCCTTTGATGTATGAGAGCAAAGGTAGGTAGGACACCTGCTGAAATATACATGAGATCTCCCCAGCAGAGAACAGCAGAGTGGAGAAAATATTAGCGTTTACATCAAAACTCAATTGGAGCACTCGTTTCAAGATGATAGTTTATTATGCTGAATGCAATTTAGTCCCGCATGGATATTTCCTCCGTCTGTATGACAGACACTCTCGTGAGCAGACACACATAGAGGCTCGGTTCTCGCCTTCCTCCTCTCTCTCTCTCTCTTGCTTGCTTTCTCTCTACCTCTACCAATTATTCTCCCTAGAAGTTGACATTTCTAGTGTATAATTCATCCATTCCACCTCCCCGAAATCTTCTGAAGGCTGGGCAAGGAGAAAGGGAATAACCAGGTTTAAAACAGTCCGCTGTTTCTTAAAGACCACAAGACCACTCTTTGGTTGGCACACACTGATGTCTCCTTGGCCTTGATGAAATGAAATTACATTTGCACCAGCAGAGAAATCTGTCTTGATGTCAGGCAATTCTGCCTAAGGGAAGATGGAAGAGGGAGAGGGAGAGAGAGAGAAAGAGACAAAGAACGAGAGAGAAAGAAAGAGGGAGGGAGAGAGAAAGAGTGGGGAGGGAGGGAGAAAGAGAGAGAGAAAGAGAGAGAGAGACAGAGGAAGGAAGAGAAAGAGAAGTGAGGGGGAGAAAGAAAGAGAAAGAGAGAGAGAGAAAGAGAAAGAAAAAGAGAGAAAGAAAGAAAGAAAGAGAGAAAGAGAAAGAAAGAAAGAAATAGAAAAAGAGAAAGAGAGAGAGAAAGAAAGAAAGAAAGAGAGAAAGAGAAAGAGAGAGGCAGGGAGGCTGTTTGAAATTCAAGACAGAAAAATACAGATAAGATGAAATGGAGACCCAACATAGTTAATTTTCCAAACCCCGATCGTACCTTCTGGATTTTAGTTGATTTAATTGATTTACCAATGTGAGACTATTTTTTTTCATCTTGCCAAATCCAGTGTCATGAAGTGTAGGAAGAGGTAGGAATACAAGTAGTCCTCGACTTATGGCCACAATTGAGCCCAACATTTCTGTTGCTGAGTGAGACATCTGTTAAGTGAATTTGTGCTCCATTTTATGACCTTTCTTGCCACAGTTGTGAAGTGAATCGCTGCAGTTGTTAAATTAGTATCATGGTTGTTAAGTGAATCGGGCTTCCCCATTGAATTTGCTTGTCAGAAGGCCATAAAAAGAGGAATCACATGACCCCCAGGACACTGCCACCATCATAAATATGAATCAATTGCCAAGTGTGTGTATTTTGATCACGGGATTATGCAGATGCTGCAACAGTCATAAGTGTGAAAAAACTTACATAAATCACTTTTTTCAGTGCTGTTCTAACTTTGAATGATTAAACAGATTAACAGAGTTGGAAGGGACCTTGTAGGTCATCCAGTTCAACCCCCTGCCCAGTCCATTTAATGAACTGTAAGTTTAGGACCGTGATGGCGAATCTATGGCACGTGTGCCACAGGTGGCACGCAGAGCCATTTGTGCCGGCACACAACCTGCAGGCAAACTTACCTCACTGAGCATGTGTGCGCCTCACAGCTGATTTTCGGCCAGTTTGACGTCTTTTTTTTTGTTGGCCTCCCAAAGGCTTGAGGAAGGCTTCTGCAGGCTTCTGCAAGCTTTGCAGGCTGAAAACTAACCCCGTATCGTCACTTCTGGTATTTTCGGAAAAACAGTATTTTCCGAAAATCAGCTGCGAAGTGCAATGTAGTTAAGGGGGTGGCAGGGGGAGGGATTGCACACGCATGTGTAGGAAGCGTGCGGGGCACAAATTGCCTTCTGGGCGATGACACATGAGCGTGAGCGTGAAAGCATGCACACAATTTTTGGCCCAGGAATCCAAAAAGGTTAGCCACCACTGGTCTAGGGCTATCTATAAATAGCATAAAAATGTCCAGGAAAATCCATGGTGGGTGATTAGAAAAGTCAAAAGAATGACTATGATAATGCAATCCACCTAAAAAAGCAGGTTCAATCACACCATCATGGCTGCCATCTCAATTTATTGACTGTACCTTCTGGACACCTTGGGTAATTCCACATCAAAACGAGCATGCCTAAAAACCAGGGATTCATGAGTCAATGTGTAGAAATAGAAATACCTGTGTAGAAATAATTGAATCGAATTGGTGGCATGATCCTGTTGCCTATGCCTGGGTTTCATTAGCGTACTGGTTTTACCAAGAAACAGACAAATGAAGGACTTTAACTTGCCCTCTTTCTGTGACTTTATTACCACATCCTCCCATGATGTTCAGCCACTGAAAAACTAGGAGCAATCACAGCTCTTCATCATCATGTGCTTTTAATGACCCCATAATCCCTTGCAGGGTGGAGTCTGGGCAACTGAATGGAGCTGAATATTTTAGTGGCCGGATACCCTTCCTGTAGCCAGTGAGGAGTCTTGTTCGGCAGATATATTCTCAGTGTGCCCAGAGAGAGAAATATCTGCCTCTACCTAGGATCGAACTCACAGCTTCCTGATTATGAGACGAGAGCTCCACCTCTAGGCCACCGCATCACAGAAGCAATCACAGCCCTCCCTGGGAAGAAATTCTCTACCTTCTTCCTAAATCTTTGAGCACCTGGATAGCAAACATCACAGTCCCCTTTCCTCAGTAGGGTAATCACCTTAATTAGCGTAAACCCAAGCAAACGGTGAAGCGTCTCGAGACGTTTTAACAGAACGGCAGATGAAAAAGCAAGCAGGCCAATCTGACCTCCTCGTCTCCATCTGTCACGTGAAATTAGACAGCTGAAGAAAATGGCAGTCATTAACATTTTTTTTGCAATTTGGAGTGATCCATAGTTGCGGTGAGTGTCGTGAGGGTCAGTGGTTGTGGAAGGTAAGACGTCAAGGAAGGAAGAGAGAGAGGAATAGTCTCTGTTTCATTTAATAGTTTTAACATATTTTCCCTCTTTTCAAAACGGAGTTGATAGGGATTCATCTTTTTCATAATGTTCATCCAGTCTACATTCTAGCGATATTTTCTCCTGAATAGCGGCGCACATAATATACGTTTTGGCACACCGCTGCAGTAGATTTTCTTCGGAGCCCATCAACAGCTGCTTTGGCACTCTGCCTTATTTTTCCTGCCTCACATCAGTCATTTTCTTCCCATAAAGAACGATGTCATCACAAAGCAAATCTAATTTGGGAATGGGAAGAACATCACCGAGGGGAAATTAAGCTAATTCAGAGTGATGGCAAACCTGATTACACATGTAACCGTGTCGCTGTTTTTGGGAAGCTGCTTTGGATTCAACCCAAGCAATGAGGAATTATAAGCACGGTGAGATTTGCAGAAATTTCTTTATCCCCCTCAGTCCCCAAATTTCTATGAAATCATACAGCTTCTGAAAAGCAAACCCTGCACCTCAGAAACTAGGAAGAAGAAGAGGAAAGTTGCTTCTGAAAATATCAGCTTTCTTTGAAAATAAAAAGGAAGACGTTTAGGGACATTTTAACTTAGAGTCAGTCTGTATATGTGTGTGTGTGTGCATATGTGTATTTACAGATTGAGTTAAGCCAGTGATGGTCAATCTTTTGGATTCGGCGTGTCAACAATTCCGAAAACACTAATTGGGTTTTTCTGGCGTATCACCCCAATCTCTAACAAAAGGGAAACAATTCTTTACATATTCATGGAAAGAATGCAATTCAGTTCAATTATGTGTGGTGTTATATATGAGTGGCCCGGTGGCCTAGAGGTTCACAATCAGGAGGCTGGGAGTTCGATCCTGGGTAGAGGCCGATATTTCTCTCTCTGGGCACAATGAGAATATATCTGCTGAATATAACTCCACATTGACGACAGGAAGGGCATCCAGCCAGTAATCGTTCAGCTCTATTCAGTTGCCCAGACTCCACCCCACAAAGGAATATGGGGTCATTAAAGAAAGGTGATGTATGGTGTTATATATAATAGACAGAAACATCAAATAGTTACAAAAATGAAAATACGAGTAAAATTAATTTTCAAGGGGTTCAGAGGCTCTGTGAGAGCACACCCCATTCTTGCATAGCTCATGTGAGAACAGGGTGTGCTTTCAGGAATACCTGTTGGGTTTTTGAAGAAGAAAAACAGGCAGTGGAGTCAAGAGAGGAATCATCCTGGCCTTGTTATGTTCCCACAAGGGGTCTAAGTCCAACCCTCTTGAATTTTGTTAACTCTTATCTAGCACATGAGTTGACTAGATCCTTATGTATAGGTAAGAGCAACCAATCAGCTTAACTGGAATTTAACATGTGGTCCTGATTCTTTGCACCTGACAGTGTTGGTGAATCCCGTTGTGTCACCCCAAATGTCACGTTGTATTACCTTTGAAACATATATCACAAGCTTGCCATCGCTGAGTTAAGCTGTGGCTTGTTTAATAAGCGAATATTTTGAAGCCCATAAAACATGCTAAGATAAAACTTTGTGAGAACACAAAGAAATCATGAAACCCCACACAAGGAACATCACCTATCTATAATGCTAAATTTGGCAGTTCAAATCCCACCAGGCTGAAGGTTGACTCAGCCTTCCATCCTTCCAAGGTGGGTAAAATGAGGACCCAGACTGCAATAGGCTGACGCTGCAAAACTGCTTAGAGAGGGTTGCACTATAAAGTGGTATATAAGTCTAAGTGCTAAGTGCTACTAGTTGAAATAAATTACTAAGAAGTTCCAACGTGATTGTCTGGGGTGGCGTGGTGAATTATGCAAAGCCTACTAAGTTAGCGAAGAACAATGGCTTTGAAGTTGGAAATGAACACCTAAGGAAGTAACTAAAGAATGTTATGAATAATTAAGTCCTTCCGTGTGCAGATTAATTTTTCTTCAATAGTTTGATTCAGTGTTTCCTTTCGGAAAATGGTTGCACGTCCCCAAAGCAAACTCACCATCCATCTTGTGCTGCTTCAGGAAATAGCATCTCTTTGCTTTTTTTTGGCCTCCAACGGATGGTATAGATTCTGAGGAGAAAGAGCCCATCTCCACCACAGAGGTGGGAAGTGAAGAAGAGAACTTGAAGCAATAAAATCAATTGGGGAGAGTTTTGCTGTTGGAAGAGGGAGAGTGAAAAATAGTTTCAAGAAATGATTATGAATAATAAAAGAATCATAGATCTGAAAATAGAACAATAGAGTATCATAAAGCTGAATGGGACCTCAGAGATCTTCTAGCCAACCCCCTGCTCAAGGCAGGAGACCATATATCATCCCAGTCAAATGATTGTCCAGTCAATTTTTGGAAGCCTCCAGTGATGGAGCATCCACAGCTCCAGGAGGCAAGCTCTTCCACCAATAACAGTTAATCAATGGAAGAGATTGCCTTTCAGAGTTGTGGGTGCTCTGTCACTGGAAGTTTTCAAAAAATAGTTTGGACATCCATTTGATCAGGGTTGTTTGGGCCACACAGCTTAGTAAACTGCAGTTTTTACCTTATAAGCCACCCTAGATGAATCCCACATTGCATACTAAACCAAAGTTCTTGATGGGGTTCCAGAACCCATTCCTGCATACTCATCCTGTAGAGTCCCACATGTTCTACCCCAGCCATGGACGATTCTCTTCCCTTCCTTCTAGTTTTTGTATCTCTGTGTTGATTTCAGGTAGAAGGAAGGAGCTTTAACCAAACATACCCTGCAAAGAATACATATGAGATTGCAGGATAAATTCCCATTGCGATCTAAAACAGACTTAGCAAAACACAACAGTTGGGTTGACATAACACACAGTGCCTTAACACAAACCACTTGATGGTTTAATGTGATGGCTCAGTTTGTGCAATGCGTCAAAACAATACCTTGGTTCTCAAAGCAGCTTGGCCTGTACTCTACCCAATTTGCATTATCCTAATCTGCTATCCTATGTAAACTCAGCCAAAGTGAATTTTCAACAGCTCTCCCACCAGACTTTATGTAACAATGAGTTTGCTTTCATTGTTCTTCAAATAAACATAGTGTATATCCCCGGGTAGCTGTCAGAGAGACCCAAGCCTTGTGTCTTACACTTAACGAGTGCCAGCAGCATAGTAAGATCATAATAAGTTGTTCTCTCTCTCTTTTTTTCCTCACTGGGGAACAGTTGCCAGATACCAATTTTGTTCTGATTTGGAAAAACGCCAGGTAGGATCCCTAACTTGGAAGGCCTCAAGCAACTTGTAATCCTATCAAATAATGCCCTTTCTAGGAAGTAGGCGTTAAAGAAACCAGCCGTTGCAAATCAGATAGATTTAAGGGCTTCTCGTTTGATTGACATGGGTCTGGTTAGCCTTAGGGCCCACCTATTTTGGAAGCTAAGCATTGAATATTTTCTCTTTGATTTCAGGACATTATGGGTGACGGACAGCCTAACCTGGATATGAGAGAGCTTATTTCATTTTTCTTACTTTTCGTTCTTTAGCTCAATATGGAATTGTCATACCATAGTTCATAACGCTATAGCAATATCAGTCTCAGCACCTTCAGAAGTAGAAGTGTCAGGTAGTCTAGGCTAGGCTTCTTCATTTCATTATCTGCTTTTGAGGGTGGGCTTCTATTCTGGCAAATATCTGACTGGTTTTTAAAATTAAAAATCCAGGGAAATCCTTGAGATTGGTCTGAGGCTGCATTTGTCATCTAAAATGAGCTCAATGGGTCTTCTTTAATTAAAAAAAGGCAAATAATAACAGCAGTAGAGGCATTTTCTCTAATGTTTTCTGGAATGGAAGTGTAGCTTAGTGATTAAGGTCTTGGAAGGGGACCAAGAAGATGGAAGTTCAAGTCCCATTCAACAAGGGAATCCATCCTGTGTTCATGAGCTAGATAATCTTTCTCAGCCATTTCTATGAGCCCTTCAAAGAAGGCCAGTTGAAGCGATTTCAGGAGCACTACTTCATGATTAATTCTTGTGAGTCTGTCCACGTTCATCTCTGCACCATCTTCAACTAGACGAAATAAAGGAGGTTTAATTAGAAGTTGTTTCTCACACTCCTCTTTAGGATTGGGGAAAGTCTTCTCCAATTTCTATCTGGTTGGCTCATTCTCACCATCACTTCCTGTGAGTTTCTTATGTTTTCCTCAAGGTCAGTGCCAAATTTGAAGTGCACTTTTGCTGTTGCAACCATTACCACTTCTCACCTTGCCAACAAACCGGGAGGAGGGAAGAAGAGATGGAATGTAGGCTCCAGACATCAAGATCACAGCCATGAGAGCCAAGGACATTCTGGCAGGTGTTTGCCAAAGCCAAAGACTTTTTCTCATAACAATAATAACGAGGCTCAATTGGACAATGTGACCTGCTCTAATAGTGGGAAGGAGAATCATATACTTTAATTTTGTGGGTTTGCACAGGAATTAGCTAGATCTGGTTTTGCCTTCATCAGTGCTGAAATGATACACTCAGTAATGTTTTGCATTCAGAGATTGGATTGTCTCGAGTGTTGCATTGGTTGGGTTCTTCAGTTGAAATGGTGACAGTTAGCCATAAATTGCTTTACATAGGATTGCTGTTGTGGGTGGATATCTGTGGACTCCCAAAAGAAAGGGGAAAGACAAATGCAACATCAAATCAATGAGTGGAATGACCTCCGTTCCACAGTGCAGTGTGACTGAAGAACCACCTATCTGATTTTTGTGTGTTGCATTTGCTTTGATCACTCGGATATGCAACTTTTTGGAACCAAACTGCAGACCCTTCTGATCATGTGATAGGGTTTGGCAAGAGCCACACCCTTAACTTTGGTTTTCAGCAGAATCTGTTGATTTTGGAAGGGTTTCCATACTCATTTTCTTATTTGCCTTTGTTTTCTTCATCTACTCATGGAAAACTAAGCTTTTTAATTTTGCCTTTCAAAAAAAAAAAAAAACACCCAGTCCTCTTATAATTAAAAGCAAGTGATTTCTTGAAAGAATATTCATTAAGGATTTATTTGCAGTTCTATAATAGGTTTAGTGGCACAGTTTGCTTACACTGAATGTGTTTCTGTTGCATTTAATCCCCCAATCAATAGCACCTTCTTAACAATCACTGCATCTTAGTGGCATTTCAACTACAGTTGCCAGACAGTTTTTTTTGTTGTTGCAAGAACAGCCTTTGGGCCAGTACTTTGCAATTTCCAAGAGTAGAATTACATTTTCATGGTTTCAGAATATGCTGCTTTTCAAAATACTACGGGGACAAAGTGATATTGCTCCAGGACAATCTTCATATTTGAAACCCAAGATGTAACTACTATTGTGGAGTTCTCAGTAGAGATATTTTTACTTAGGATTCCATATTCATACAGTTCACCCCAAAGGAACTTTTTTACAGAGATTGGAACATTCTCACCCATCTGAATTTACTCAAGTTGGTCTTTGGGAAACTTCTCTGAAACTTTGAAAGTCCTAACTTGTAACATTCAGTGATGTCATTGGTGGACCAAATATCTTTTTGGAAGTCCATAGCCTCTGTGCTTAAGAGTAGATCCTTCCAATCTACCCTCTAAGCAACCCCCTGCTCACCCTATACCATTTCAAACAAATGTTTGTCCAATCTCTTCTTAAAAACTTCCAGTGTTGGAGCATTTACAACTTCTGGAGGAAAGTTATTCCACTAGTATGGTTGTGTTGGTCTCTCTTGGAGTTTGGGAGCCCACTAACCTGTGTATACAGGCAGTCCTTGACTTATAACAATTCATTTAGTCCCACTGGTTAATTGTTCTAAGTGTCAGGAAATTTCTTCTTAGTTCTAGGTTGCTTCTCTCCTTGATTAATTTCCATCTGTTGCTTCTTGTCCTGCCCTCAGGTGCTTTGAAGAATAGCTTGACTCCCTCTTCTTTGGGGCAGCCCCTGAGATATTGGAACACTTGAGATGTTCTTTACAGGACCAGAGAATCCATCTGAATCAGAAATGGAAAAGCAAAACTGTTGACCTGCCTCAATTGTCAGTATTTCAACTATGTTTTTAACTCAAAACCTCCTTAAAGCATTAAATAAAACAGTAGCACTTAATAACACGAACGGAGATTCATACCTCTTTTCCCTACTAAATGTGCACGAGCAGCAATAGGTTTGTTAAAAGAATATCCCTATTGTCTTTCATGCTGCTCCAATAAGTCTAGGTGCCCCTTGGAGGATGGAACAGCTGGTTGCTCTAATTTGAGCAATAGAACATAATTAAGTGGTGAAGTGTACAGTAAACTCTTCAGAAACCACAAAATTAGGATTTTTGTGTTGTAACTTTGATCACTTTTGTCTGCGGCATTCATGTTAAACATACTAGAGGCAATCAACCCAAGGAAAAGCTCTAATTTGGAAAAAGGATTTAATTTATTTCAAGGTTGGAAGAAGGTCAAAGAAACTGAGACAAGCAGCAGGCAAATAGGCAGGTTTGTAGAAGATGCAGTTGTGGGGAAAAAATACCAAGGACTAAGCTAAAGATTGCTTGCTAAATCTTTGGATTTCCAGGATGTATGCATGTATGTATAGCTCATTCATTACTGCATGATTTGCGGAGAACATAATACTATTTAAGGCTGAAGAGATGGACATGTTAAGACAGCCTGTCCTATTCATGGAACTGTGTAGGCCACCATCTTAGGTGTCATCCAGACTCTTTTAAGCGGGTTCTAGGTAGGTCTTCCCTAAAGCTTTGTGCTCCAAAGTGCTGTCCTTCTGTTAGCAAAAAAATGGAACTGAGAGCCAAGATTTGTTGTTGACGGCATCATAGCGTCCTTCTTTTAAAAGCCTATCAACAGAAGGTAGAAAAATATGTGGAGGCAATACTCTCTCAATATCATCTTCGTGTTTTTTTGGACACTGGCCAGAGCTTAAGGGCCAGGTGTCCCCAAGTACTAGTTCAGGGGTGTCAAATTCAAGCCCCCCCAGGCTGGATCCATCCCACATCTGGCCTGCAGGGCCACCTTGGAAACAGTGAAAGACCAGTCCACAGTGTCTCTGCTAGCACACAGCCCTCCCGAGGTCCGTTTTCACTGGCAAAGGGTTGCAGGAGGCCATCACAGTCAAAAACTGAGCTCTGGAGCCCATTTTTGCTGACAGAGCACTCAGGCCACAAGGGCCCCTGACACGAGTGATGTCAAGCTGGCCAGCCCTCACCCCTGGCCCTCCAAGATCAAACACAGTCCTGATGCGACCCTCAATGAAATTGAATTTGATTTCACCCCTGTTCTAATTGAACCTTTTTTCACTACATTTTGAACAGCATTGAATCTAAAAAACCCATGATCTCGTTGTCCCTCCCCAATCTAACAATGTTGCTGGATATTATGAAAGAGCTGGTGATGGATGCTCACCCTGTGGTTCAGAGATGTCAAAACTTGGCATTGTTATGTTCCCACAAGCGGTCTAAGTCCAACCCTCTTGAATTTCATTAACTCTTATCTAGCACATGAGTTGACTAGAACCTTATGTATAGGCATGAGCTACCAATCAGCTTAAGTGGAATTTTACATGTGGTGCTGATTCTTTGCACCTGACAGTTTGGTGAATGGTGGCGTGTCACTCACAATGTCATGCTGTATGATCCTTTGAAGGGCCGCATCAGGGTTATGATTGCCCTCAGGGGGCTGGGGTGGGCATGGCTAGCATTGCTTCCATCAGGGGGCGCCTGTGGTGGCCTTGGCAGCAGAGGTGGCATTCAGCAGGTTCTGGCCAGTTCTGGAGAACCGGTAGTGGAAATTTTGAGTCGTTCAGAGAACCAGCAAATACCACCTCTGACTGGAGATATTACAGTATCTTTCCCCTGCCACGCCCACCAAGCCATGCCCACAGAACCTGTAGTAAAATTATTTGAATCCCACCACTGCTGGGCAGGGCTGGGGGGGCGGGGATCCATTGCCTCCAGCAGAGGAAGGTGAGACTGTTGCAGAAAATCTTGCTTCCAAAATCAGGACACAAGACCACGAAAGGTTGGAGAATACAGGTTTATTTGTGCACAAGGTTCAGAGCATTAGCATGGCAAATTCTGAACCCCCAACTCTTCTTGAGACATTACTTTTATACATAATATGACCTCAGACTTGTCCGGGGTGTTTCTTCTGATACATTTTACCCAAAAAGGAGAATAATGTATACATAACTGAAGAGGAAATGTACAGGAAATGAGAAGGACAATATTTTTGATTACTCGGTTATCTTACACCATCTGTTATTTTCCATGTCCACCCTTGTTTACAGTAACATGGTTAGTTCCAGTTCCTTAGTTCAGCAGTTTCATGGTTTTGTGCAATATTCTTACCAGAAGCAAAGCTTAAGGGAATTGGGGTCTTTTGCTAAATATAAAAGTGCTTTATGTGTATGTTTTCAACTGCTTCAAGACCAGGGTGAGACCAAACAGAACCCTGATGGAGCCCTCAGTGAAGTAGAGTTTGATACCTTTGTGAGTTTCCTGCTCACTCTCCTTGGCCAGGTTGCTCATGGTGTATGCGAGAGTGGGCAAAGTTTGTGCTGGGCTGAAGGGCTGTGGGCCGGTCTGCTGCTGTTTCCAGGGTGGCTCCGCGAGCCAGATCTAACCACCTTGAGGGCCGGATCTGAACCCAGGGCCTTGAGTTTGACACCCCTGCTGTGGTTGGATCTAAAAAGTTTTAACCCTGCCAAAAACAAACAAAAAACAAAAACAACCCTTACCAGTACCCAACATCAAAGACTTAAAGTTCTCTGCCCAGTGTACCTGGAGAAAGGTTGACATTGCTATCAACATTTTCTTGGGATGACCCAAGAATGAATGCACAGGCATGAAACCCTATATAGACCTTCCTTCCCTCCCCAAGAACAAGGCATCGCTGATGGGAAAGGTCTCAAGTAGATACCTGAGCAGGACAGAATATAAAGGATGGCATATGAGCAGGAAGGTGCCCAGTGTGGTCCATTGTCTCCTTTTTTGCAGCTTAATTGCCTTTGCAACAAGCCATCAGTCATTTCTGCAACCTGACAAAATCCGCCTCTCCGTGCAGTCTTGATCTGCAAAGTGAATCTCAGGAATAGCTTTTCATTTATGGTTGGGGGAAGGGGACCTGAAGGGCTGTAGAAGAAGGCATAAATGATGGGGTCATTGGGATGAGGTACCCAAATCAAGAAATTTTTTATCATTTTGTTTGTAAAAGAAATTGTCTTCGCAAGGCCACTATCACTGCCATGTAGTGACATATAAAAGGGAGTCAGTTTGGTCTGGTGGCGAAGGCATCTGGTTAGAAACTGGGAGATGGTGAGTTCTAGTCCTTCCTTAGGCGTGAAAGCTGACTGGGTGACTTTGGGTTGATCACCAGCCGTTCTAGTCCCCCCCTTAGGCATGAAAGCCACTGGTGATTGGGGGTAAATCACCAGGAGACTGTGCAGTCCAGTTCCATCTGATCTGAAAGCTGATGAGGTGACTTTGGGCCAATCACAAGGTGACTGGGACTTCTAGTCCAGCCTTAGGCATGAAAACTGACTGGGTGACTTTGGGCCAATCATCAGGAACCTGTGAGTTCTAGTCCCACCTTAGGCATGAGAGCTGATTGGATGACTTTGGGCCAATCATCAGGAGACTGTGAGTTCTAGTCCCACTATAGGCATGAAAGCCAGCTGGGTGACTATGAGCCACTCCCTCTCTCTCAGCCCAATTCACCTCACATCCCCATTTCCAAATACTTCCGTGGATCTGGATGCAGAAGGGAATTCCTTTTAAAAAGGAAAGGAGCCATCATTCTTTCAGATCAGATTTTGTTTACCACATCAGTTTTCTAGCCCATTCTCCTCCCCATCACTGAGTCATCCTCAGACATCCTGCTTTAAATCCCCTTAGATTTTCAAGCCTCCACTCGAAGACTGCTGGATTCCAGGGCTTAGTCCAGGGCTGCCCAGCCTTGGCAGCTTTAAGACTTATGGACTTCAGTTCCCCAAATTCCCCAGCTAAGTCTATGAATCTGACTGATTTCAAGTGGAGGCTTGGAAGCTATGAGGATAAAACTTGCTATCTGGAGTTGACTCAATGCTGGGGTGGAGAATGGACTAGTAGACCAACCTGGTGAACGAAAGCTTTTTTTCTGAACAAAGAATGGTGACTTATATCTTTCTTTTTTAAAAATAAAAAAATAAAAAATCCCTTCTGTTGTATTCTGATCCACATAGGTATTTGAGGGGGAGATGAAAAAAAAAATGGATCATGTAGCTAAGAAGGTTTTGTGTCATGCTGGTGTGGATAATTCTTCTGCTTTTATCTCCTTTGGAGATTAAATGTAAGCTTAAATGGAAGATTAGAGATGAATGGCAAAGACAGTGGGAGTTCGGACATGCTGGTCGGAAAAGCTTATTCCATTCAGCCTAA
Source organism: Pseudonaja textilis (assembly GCF_900518735.1). Next base: position 4,565,799 of record NW_020769350.1, on the reverse strand, counting down.
TATGAATCATGGGAGGTGGGCTGCCATGTGGGACAGGTGGAACAAGTTCATTTTTGCTGATGCTTGGCAAGGCGTCATACATTAAGACCGGATCTCTCCAGAATTAGAAGGGATGTAAACGGACAGTGTGATATTTACAGAAGGGAAGAAGCCATTGATCATGGGGGATTTTTGCATTGTGGAAATGACAGAGTTTTTTCATTTGTGTGCCTTCATTAACTGCCAGGTTGTGCACAGTGTTTCTGCAACTTTCAGATGTGGGAACTTCAATTCCCAGAATCCCCCAGCCAGAATGTTTGGCAACTGCCTTGCATTTATAACTGGCTGTATTAGTCTATGGTCATTAAAATCACAGTTGGTGACCATTTTTGTAGATTTCCAGCAAAATAATAATAATAATAACCACCTACTCAGGAAGCTGGACTCACTTAATGACATGTAATTTACTTAATGATCATGTAATTCCCTGAACAACCATAGTGAATTGCTTAATGACTGCCATATTAGTTGTCATAAATTCAGGATTAACTCAATTTATTACCTCAACTAAAAATATAAATTGTGGTCATAAATTGAGGACTATCTCTAGTTGAATCAAGTTCTAGTTTTTTTTCTCAATCTTATCAAGTCATGGCTTATTTGTGATTTCTGCTGCAAGCCACAAACAGCTAATTTCACCCAACCATAAATGGTATTTTAGTTTATAAACCACAACAACTATGAAAGCGCTAAGCCAAAAATCACACTAATCATGTTATGTTCAGCACAATAAATAAAACTGTGTCTATAAATGCTGTTGAGATTTCCATTGCAAGGCCTCTCCTTCCATGACCATTTAGTGAAAGAAAGCAAATTCCACACGGATGAAAAACTAGCAGAGAAGAATGACACGAGAGAGAGAGAGAGAGAGAGAGAGAGAGAGAGAGAGAGAGAGAGAGGATAGATGGATGGATGGATGGATGGATGGATGGATGGATGGGTAGGTAGGTAGGAACATGCATACATTCATACATGCATAGATATATAGTTACATAGATATAGATATATGCACACCTGCTGATGAATGAAAGAAAACCCAAGAGTTAACAATAAGGATGATGATCTTTGAACATTTTTGAAAAGTGAAACTAGTCAGACCAAAAATCTTTGTTGGTTCTCTGAGGTAGACCAGTTCAGAAATCAGACATTGCAAGATTGAGATTTTGTGTGGGTGTGTGGGTGTTTGTATTTGGTATTGCAACTGAATAGCAGAATAACTGAATCGGAAGGGACCTTGGAGGTCTTCTAGTCCAACCCCCTTATATCATTTCAAACAAATGGCTGTCCAATCTCCTCTTGAAAACCTCTAGAGATTGTGCACTAATAATTCCTGAAGGCCAGCCATTCGTTTTCCCGCTGTCTTCTTTTAGACCAGAGGTCTCCAACCTTGGCAACTTTAAGACCTGTGAACTTCAACTCCTAGAATTCCCCAGCCAGCGTGGGAATTTAAGTCCACAGGTCTTAAAAGTTGCCAAGATTGGCCACCCTTGTCTTAGATCATGCCAACTCAAGGCAGGGTTGTTGTAAATTTCTTATGCTTGCTTCTTTACCAGGGCTCAGATCTGGTGTACTGTGTTTCTAATTTTTTTTTAAAAAAAAAATATATCTGTGATTGGATTTTGCATTCTTTTGCAATCTTTTCCCAAGCTTAGGAAGGAGGCCAGAGAGCAAGAGAGAGCAGCCCGAGATCACATGAAAGAGATGAAAAACAAGAATTGCCTACAAATCCCACTCTGTGTTTCACAGTGTTGCTTTAATTTTAAAAAAATTGGCTGTAATGGACCTAGGCTGACACTACGGTTGTTTACTTCTTTCCTTTCTCTGACAATTCAAAGTCTGTTTGTTCAGTATTAAAGCAGGATAGGGAAGGGGAGCTATCCAGCTGCAAGAAGTGATCTCCAAATAAGAGGGAGCATTTGACACTAAAAAGCCCCCCCACAAATCCAATCTTACTGAATTTCCTCCCTTTTTTTCAAGGATCTCAGGGTGGCATCTATTAAGACACTATATTTTATCTTCATGATAGCTCTTTCAGGCAGTTCATTGTAATGACGTGGCAGAACCGAGATAGTATGATCGATCGTTGCTGTTGTGCATGACCTGAAGAATAGCAGCCTGTGCTCCATGTTTTCAAGATCATTCAGAGTTCAAGAAATGATGGAATCATGGAATCTCATCCTCTCACCAGTGTAGAAATCAAAATTGATGGATTTTGATCAGAACTAGAGTTAAGATTAGGGGTAACATGATATTAATTTTCTGATATTTGAGGGGCTGCTAGAGAGAAGAAGGGGACAATCTATTCTCCAAAGGAGCTGAAGGCAGAACAAGAAGTAACTTATCAAGGAGAAATCCAACCTAGAACTAAGGAGAAATTTCCCAATTATAAGAACAATTCATCAGTGGAACGGCTTGTCTTCGGAAGTTGTGGGTGTCCTATCACTGGAGGTTTTTAAGAAGAGATTGGACAAGCATTGGTCTGAATTGATGTTGGGTCTCCTGCCTGAGCAGGAGGTTGGACTAGTAGACCTTCCAAGGTTATTCTGAAGTCTCCTCCTACACCATGATGTAAAAAAGATGTTGAGACTCTAGAAAGATTGCAGAGAAGAGCAACAAAAATGATTAGGGGACTGGAGGCTAAAACATACAAAGAATGGTTGCAGGAACTGGGTATGTCTAGTCTGATGAAAAGACGGACTGGGGTGACATGGTAGCAGTGTTCCAGTATCTGCCACAAAGAAGACAGAGTCAAGCTATTTTCCAAAGCACCTGAGGGCAGGACAAGAAGCAGTGAGTGGAAACTAATCAAGGAGAGAAGCAACTTAGAACTAAGGAGAAATTTCCTGACAGTTGGAGCAATTAATCAGGTGAACAACTTGCCTCCAGGAGTTGTAAATGCTCCAACAGAGGAAGTTTTTAAGAAGAGATTATATAACCATTTATCTGAAGTGAGATAGGGTTTCCTGCCTAAGCAGGGGGTTGGACTAGAAGACCTCCAATGTCCCTTCCAACTCCATTATTCTGTTATACACTGATGTGTAGTCTTTGTTTAAGCACATCCAACAAAAGGAGGTCCCACACAATCTGAGTAAGGCTCAGGCAAGTAGGGACAGTTGATTTCAACCGGTCAAATTGCACTGGATGGGCAATGCACTCTATCTTGTCCATGTGCAGCAACAATACCCTATATGTGGTTCCTTTTGTAGAGTGAAAGCATCTTCCCATGCTTCGGAAGTGGGCACCTCTTCATGCTTAGTTTAGAAGCTCTAGTAATTTTTTTTCTGAATAATTCCTAAAGCCAAACAGAATGCAGAAATTTGCAGAGATAACCTGAGTGACAGCAGAAACTCTCATGGCAGAGGTGGCATTCAGTGGGTTCTGACCAGTTCTGGAGAACCAGTAGTGGAAATTTTGAGTAGTTGGGAGAACCGGGCAAATACCGCCTCTGACCCCCCATCTATTCTCCACCTCCCATTGAGTCCCAGCTGATCGGCTGGGTCTTCTTTGGTTGCCCTGCACAGGAGAACGGAGCTGGAAAACAGGTTAGTGGGGTGGGGAGGGAATAGAGATTTTGCAGTATCCTTCCCCTGGAGTGGGGAGGGAATGGAGATTTTGCAGTATCCTTCCCCTGCCATACCCACCAAACCATCACCACAGAACCGGTAGTAGAAAATATTGAATCCCACCACTGCCTCACTGTCTCAGGGACTAAGCATGTTTACCCTCCAAAGGGATCTCTTCTTAGCATTTCATCCAACCCTGCCATGCCAGGAACATCTCACTTTCCTCTAGAACTGTTGACCATCTGCAGGTTCTCCAAGGAGATCACAGTTTCAGAGAGAGTTTTCATACAACACGTCACCTTCTCTCTTGCCAAGAGCTTGAAGAGAGTTAGAAGTGGCTTTTCTCTTTGAATTCCTTGAGTGTTCCTTCAGCAGTGGGCATGTGGTCATGGGTTGCATGAAACATTGCAGTGCCTTCACCCTTGGTCTGTAATTCTGCCTCTAATGGCGGTGATTAGTCAATGTCCTGAAGGGAGATGAGGAGACTCATGACTCAGCTCTCATTGTCCAAATGATGTGCTGTACCACAGGGTTGGGGGAAGTCATTAGCACGACTTCCAGTTATTGATCAGTGACAAGAATGAAAGGGGCACAGAATCCTGGTGCCTGGCCATTAATATATGATGCCAAAGAAGAGGAATGAGTTCATAATAGCTTCGGCTAACTTCTGGGTTATGTATATAAACTTCAGCCATTTACTGAATCCTTCTCTCCAAAGGAGATCAGTTATGTTTGGGCAGCTCATATCAACCAGATTTTTATTTTCAGGACAGGTAGTCGTTGACCTATGACTATAATGGAGCAATTACGGTTGTAAGTTATAAGGGTGGCAAGACAGGTCATCATGTGATTGGATCTGGTTTAGAATAGAATAGAATAGAATAGAATAGAATAGAATAGAATAGAATA
>NW_020769350.1:4546841-4561278 GCF_900518735.1 Pseudonaja textilis | reverse complement strand
GAATGGAATGGAATGGAATGGAATGGAATGGAATGGAATGGAATGGAATGGAATAGAAGTGTGGTGAAGTGTGATTGGGCACACACGGAATTTGTCTTTGGTGCATAAGCTCTCAGTGTACATGAGAAAATAAAATAAAGCACATTCATCAAGAACCATAAGATACAACACTTAATGATAGTCATGGGTTACTACTAAGCAATCAAATCATACTAGGAAACAATATAAATTGTAAAGGTACAAGCAACACAATTATAGCCATAAGTGGGAAGAGATAGGTAATAGGAAGAATGAGAAGAATAATATTAATAGAGTCTTACTAAGTAGTTTGACAGTGTTGTGGTGATTAGTTGTTTAATAGAGTGATGGCATTGGGGGGGAAAACTATCCTTATGTCTAGTTGTTCTGCTGTGCAGCGCCCTAGAGCATCGTTTTGAGGGTAGAAGTTGAAACAATTTATGTCCAGGATGTGAGGGGTCTGTAGATATTTTACAATCTATTTACAACCTATTTTGTCAAGTGCAGGAAATAAAGGAGTCCGGGCAGTTCAAATGAATATAGGTTTATTGTATGCTAATGTTGTTTACAAGAATCCGTGCTACTAACATTGACGCAAATTGGCAGTAGATAAGAGTCAGTGGAATTCAAATAGGGCTGGACTTAGATCTCTTGTGGGTATGCAGGGACTCAAGACTAATGGTCCTCTGTCGGTGGTCATCTCCTACAAAATGGTTTGATCTCCATCTTCAAAAACCCAGTTGGAAGGTGGGTGACATCTCTAGTTTGAGGAACATACAAATGCACCTTCAGAGGTCTGTAAAGTGCATAGAAAGGCACACAGGGACTCAAGACTGATGATGCATTTAACCCCTCCCTTGGACTTAGTCTGGTCATCTCCTGAAAATTTTGTGGCAGTCATTAAGCCAACCCATAGGTGTTTTGTTTCATTTTTCCAGAGAAGGTCAATTTATTCTCTGAGGACTGGACAAAAAGCAATGGGTGGAAGGTCATCAGAGGGAGATCCAAGAAATAAAGAGGAATTCCTACCAGTGAGAACCATGAATGGAACAGCTTGTCTCCCTACACTGGTAGATGCTCCTTTGCCGGAGGTTTTCAAGAAAAGATTGGACAGCCATTTGTGCAGGGTAGTAGAATGACCTGTCTTGGGCAGGGGGTCAGACTAGAAGGTCTCCAAGGTCCCTTTTCAAGGCCCTATGATTCTATGATGAAGCTGTTCCCCAGCCATCCAAGGAAACAGGAAAGAGGTTGAGGTTGGGTTGGGTTGGGTAAAAAGCTCCAGGACTCGGTGGGCCAACCAGCGGTGGCGTTGTAAACAGGCTCTTCCTGGTGTCCGTTGCATCTTGCTAAATAACTTCTGATTGGGTATTCCATCAAGGCAATGTCAAGGAGGAAGAGGAGCGGGAGGTTATTGATTACGCTATCTGAGCAGATAAATCGCTGCTTTTCAATCCTAGCTCCTTCGTGGGCCCACGAGCACAGCTGCCGAGGACACGATAAAGCACTGGAAGCCGTTTCCAGGTTGCTTGGCAGCAGGGGTGGAGTCGTTCCCTTCTGCAGAGAGAGCATCGCATTCACCGTCTCTCAAGTTGTTTTCTGCTCCGCCTCGTCCTGCTGGGACCTGGGCTTGAATTGCAGGGCTGCGAGAGTTCTAATGTATTCTACGCAGGCGAACCCAATTCCATTCTTAAATTGGAATCTTTTCTGAGGATTTCATGCTCATGACAGGGAACCACCAGGGACTTCTTGCTTAACACACCGTAGCAGAGGAGTAACCTAAGCACTCAGCATCCAAGGGAAAGTATAATGCCTTTATGGTTATTTGACGGATGGCCATGTCAAACCTTGGCAACCAAACAAAGAAGCTTGGTCTCTTAAATAACAATAAGTCCTTTTCTCTCACTCTTTCTTTCCCTCCCTCTTAAAAAAACAAAACAAAAACGTTTTCATTGACTCCGTGGCTTTGAAATCTCAAAATGGCCTGCCGTGAATTTTGCCCCAAGCAAAAGACCCAGCAACTACCGGTGATCTACATCCATGCAAAACTGCATAGGCAAGATAGACTGATAGACGACATATATGAGCAGACAAAAAGACAATAATGATTATGTTGGTCTTAGAAGAAATAATTAACAATACATTAAAAGCAAATCAGCAAAAAAAAAGTATGTTTCCACCTGCCCACCTGTGCAACAGATTGCTTTTTGATGTTAAATGAGGGAAATTGGTTTGGTGGTTATTAAATAAATGCCTCTTTTCTTTTATGTACACTGAGAGCACCTGCATCAAGACTTATTCCTTGTGTGTCCAATCACACTTGGCCAATAAAGAATTCTATTCTGTTCTATCCTAAATCAGAAGTTCAAAATAAAGGGCTTTTTGGAACCCTCCCAATGGAAGTAAAAAATGTATATTTGATGAAATGTGGAGGTCCTAAGCTAAAGGCAATCCTTTAAAAAAATAAAAAGCCTAAGATTCCCTAGAGGATGTGTTCATAAATAACAAGCTAGCTTGGTTGGAAGGTCACTTAAGTGTTGTTGTTGGGTTCTCCTCCTCCTCCTCTTCCTCCTCCTCCTCCTCCTCCTTCCTCTCCTCCTCCTCCTCCTCCTCCTCCTCCTCCTCCTTCCTCTTCTCCTCCTCCTCCTCCTCCTCTTTTTCTTTTTCTTTTTTCTCTTTTTCCTGTTCCACTTGGCATCAGTGGCCCACCTACAGTCAGCTTGTTGATTGACTCTAACACAGAACCTACATAATGCCTTATTGGAATCAGATCTTCTTTTGCTCTCTATTTTCTCTTTAGCGGTATGTTCCTTCTCTTTTCCCTTTCCCTCCCCAATGATTATCCCCCTACTTTGAATGACCTTCAGAGTCTGATGGATAGCATTGCAACTGTGAAGAAAGAAAACACCCAGAGCATTGTTTTCACTAAGCTTTTCACTCTCTTGATTTATACAGAGCAGCGAGCATTGGTGATGCTCCAGACTGCTCATAGATTATCTTCATTCTGGCTGCAGTCAGGCAGACAGCAGAGGTAAAGGGAAAGCTCTCCTGTACCCTATCTGTCACCTTCTGCCTGGCAGCTGTGGCAGAGCAGAAAACAATCTCTTTCTAGGGAAAATCTCTCACTTCATCAAATGCCGGGACCAAAAGTCAACATCTACAAAGAAGGAGTTGAATATCTGGGATGCTCCCTCTACTGGGTTTTGGGAGCAGAGTCCAACTGGCAACCATTAAACTCTTAGTTGGGATGGAGGTGCTCATGGAACAAACAACGTATATCCTAAAACCCTGCCCAGATGGACTCTTGCCGCCCATCCAATCCAAGACTCATAGTGTGGTGGAATCTCCATCTAGGCTGGAGGGAAGAATCAAGAAGGGCCTGTTGTTTAGAGTCTTTGAGATGCAGTAAGAGGCACAAGGTGGACCTCCCTGCAAAGTCCTGGCAGCCTTATCTTGCCGTTCCCAAGGGAAAGTAGTCAGTCCGGCAAGATCCTTCTAACATAGTTGACTAGCAATAAAATTCTTGTTGACCTTCAGGAATGGTTTTGCTTGCTTTCGCCTGACAGGTCCTTTTTCAAAAGGCAACGTGACTTTCTATGTTTTTCCTGGGGGATATTTCCCCTCTCATCCAAGAAACTTCTTCAATTCTAATGAAGCTTCTTGGATGAGAAGCAAAACATCTTCAAGGAAAAACCGAGAAAGTCCAGTTGCCTTTTTAAAAAGCACCTTTGGGACAACCATGACATGGATGATTGAGAGTCTCCACAGACATTTCACCTTACACGTAGGCACCAATCCCCTTGAACCCAAGAATTTCATTTGCCTTTCCATACTAGGTTGAGTATTCTTACCTATGTTTATGTCACTGAATGGTTACTTAAGGAGGACTTTTTATCCTGAAAGATGGTATCTACTCTAAGACAGTACATTGACAATTAAACAGCTTGGTAATTCATCTGTGGGTAAAGTGTACTTCTGATATTTGATTTACTTTGTTGCTGGAAACTTTCCCAGCAAGGGACACAACAATACAGTTGTAGCTACAAGAACTGCTGTATTTTACTCAAGGTCTTTATGAAGAGAAGATAGGGGAGGTGTAAATAGGGTCCTAAGAGTTGTGTTATTCTAAAAACCAGGTGGATAACCTCTTAGGAAGCAAATATTTGTGCGCTAGGCTATCAGTTTCTTATTTTCACTCACTGTAGGGAATTAACTGGATTGGTAAACTCAGTTATATCACAGGGAATGGAAGCACAATTGTTTGGGTTTTTTTCCTGGTCCCGGTGCTGAATTTAGGCATAAGCTTCAGTTTAGGACCTCACAATCAGCACAAAAGTTTAGATTGGAGGGTGGGGGTGGGATGGGGTAGGATTTAAAATTTAAATGTAAGTGTTGTTTCCAGGGTATACCATATTATAATCTAGGAGAGAGCTCAAGCCATCCAATGATAAAATATGTAATCACTAAATGCATTCATTGACTGATAAAATAATTGCAAACAATAATTTGTATTTTTCACGTTAAATATATTGCTATTAAATAATTAAAAGACATGAGGAGGGAGAGACAGATATAAACATGCATTCACACAGATGCACATGTTTCAGTTTTTCATGGTGACTCAGTGTCCTATTCAAGAAACAGAATAATGGAGTTGGAATGGACCCTGGAAGTCTTCTACTCCAACCCCCCTCAAGCAGGAAACCTAAACCATTTCAGACAAATGGTTGTCCAATCTCTTCTTTAAAACCACCAATGATGGAGCATCCATAGCTTCTGGAGGCAAGTTGTTTCATTGATTAATTGTTCTTATTGTCAAGAAATTTCTCCTTAGTTCTAGGTTGGTTTAGCTTCCATCCGTTGCTTCTTGTCCTGCCTTGGAGAATAGGTTGGCCCCCTCTTCTTTGTGGCAGTCCCTCTGGTATTGGAAGACTGCTATCATGTCGCCCCCAGTCTGTCTGTGATGACCTGTGGCGTGGCACAAAGGCAACACAGTCAGACAATCAATGAGTCCCTTTAATAGCTCCAACTTTGCACCCAATGTCCAGGTTACCTTCTGGCTGGAGAAAAACTCTCCCAGGAACAGCCTTTAACTGCATGGAATCAAGTCCAAAACATGGTCAACAAAAACTGTAACTTTAAGTCCAAACAAGGCAAACAAAGGTAATTAGTTTGGCAGGGCAGGAGCAAGAATTCCAGATGTGTAGGCAGGGCAAAACTCACACAACTGGAAAGACGCCAGGAACACAAAGACAACACAGGATAAAGTCATGTTTGCCACAGCATTCAGTTCTTATAAACCTCATTCCCAGATGTGGCTAATGAAGGGAATCAGGGCCCATTCCTCCCCGCACGCAACCCACATTTCTCTCTCCTCCATTCCTCCCTTGCCCTAGGATGAAGAGGAGATGGGCCTGGTTCTTCCTCTGAACTCCCTCTCCCTTGTTCTACCTCTTCCCTGCTCTGCCCAGCCAGACTTTGCCCTTCCCCAGCCTCCTCCGCAGCCAACGGAGCCACACTCCCACTCCCTGTCTGCTGTTCGTCTTCCTCCGCAGATTCAGACTCTGACAGGGGCATGACGCTTTCTTTTGCACAACGAGCCTCCAATTTTTAAACCATGAAGGATCTCACCAAGTCTAAATTTGGCACACTCTGGTCTCCCTCCATGGTCATCAGTTAAACATCTGATGCTCCATCATATTACCTGCAGTGAAGTATTTAAAGGAAATATGACCTTTTATCCCAGTGCTGTGAATATTCATGCCCTTTACTCACCTTCTGAATTATGCTAATGTCTTTTCTAAAATGATTTTTAATGACACACTGATAATTTGGCTAACGTAATGCTGTGCTGTTAATATCCCAGCCACTAGATCCAAGTCCTTCTGCTCTTTTGACCCTGTTTCCTAAAACTTCAGTAAATACCTTTAATCATCCCTTGCTCTCTTATTAACACATGGCAATAGCCCTCATTAGATCCGACCACAATCTTTATTTGAGGCGCTCACCAGGAATACTCCTGGTTGCAAAAAAATAGTAGCGAAGCTTTGAGCAGCTTCTTCTCCTATTGGGTGCTGAATCCATTTATTTTTTTAAAAAAAATTCTACTGATTGTTTTTCAGCAAGTAGATTGCCTCCAGATATCAAAAGTTTTTCCCTCTCTTTTCAGCCTGACAAGTTGCTGGAAGATGATTGACAGTGTTGACTTCTAGATTTCCACTTTGCTTGTCAACAATGTGTCTTTGGAGATGAAAGACTGAGCACCAAGAGGCTGGCAAATTTCTTCTTCTTCTTCTCCTTTTTTGTTTTGTTTTATTTTTTTGAATGGGAAGTATCCAGTACACAAGCTTGTTTTCTCTCTTTGAATGCAAACTGAAATATTTCATTCTCTTTCTACATGTCTGCCAAGAAGCAATCTCTGAAGGCAACCCTTGAAAGCTATAAGACTGCCTATTCTTTTTCTCTTAAAAGAAGACTTTGTTTGCATCAAACCATCCTTAGATATTTGTGGCATACCTAACTTGCCTGGAGAATTAAATTCTAAAAGGTGGTTGAACCAGTTCTAATGGCATGATAGCACGTAGTGATGGCCAGTGTGATGTTACAGTTGTGGCAGGAAAGAACAAAGTAGAACCAGGTTCATGTGCTCAGTGGAAGGATACTTTGATTCCCATAATAGATGAATGACTGCAAAAATTACAGATACAGATTAACAGAGTTGGAAGGGACCTTGTAGGTCATCTAGTCCAACCCCCCACCCCCACCCCCTGCCCAAGCAGGAGATCATACACCATTTCTGACAAATGGCAGTCCAATCTCTTCTTGAAAACTTCTGGTAATGAAGCTCCCACAACTTCCAAAGGCAACTTCTGTTCCATTAGTTGATTGCTCTCACTGTCAGAAAATTTCTCCTTATTTTCAGGTTGAATCTCCCCTTGTTCAGTTTCCATCCATTATTCCTTGTCTGGCTTCAGATGCTTTGGAAAATAGTTTGATCCCATCTTCTCTGTGGCAGTCCCTCAAGTATTGGAAGACTGCTCTCATGTCTCCCCTGGTCCTTCTCTTCACTAGACTAGCCATGTCTGGTTCCTGTTACCATTCTTCATATGTTTTAGCCACCAGTCCCCTAATCATCCTGATTGCTCTACTCTGCACTTTTTCTAGAGTCTCAACGTCTTCTTTTATAGTGTGGTAACCAAAACTGGCTGCAGTACTCTGGGTGTGGTCTTACTAATGCTTTATAGAGTAGTATTAGTACCTCACTTGATCTTGATTGTATCACTCTGATAATGCAACTTAGGATTGCATTGGTTTTTGTCTGCTGCCACACATGGCTGGCTCATACTTAGCTGGTTGTCCACTAAGACTCCAAGATCCCTTTCACAGTTACTGCTATTAAGCCTGGTTTTGCTCAGTCTATATGTGTGCTTTTGGTTTTTCTTGCCTAAGTGTAGTTACTTTTCTCTACATTAAATTTCATTTTGTTAGATAGGGCCCAGTGTTCAAATCTGTCAAGATCCATCCAGATCTTGACCCTATCTTCTAGGGTGTTAGCTATTCTTTCCAGCTTAGTATCATCTACAAATGTGGCAAGTTCCTCTTTTATTCCCTTACCTAAGTTGTTTATGAAGGTTGATAGAGTTAGCAGAGATGGCTTTCATTAAATAAAAGAACACAATTTATTTTGTTTGCACCCAGGAAACCACTTGTGGACTTTGTGCTTGAGGTGGGAATTTTTCCCATTATTTCCTTTTTTCTTTGTATTTTTTGTATTTATATTTTGATAAACAAATGCCATTTTGAAACTGCAGAACAGGTTCATGTGCTCATCCAAGAATCTGAGATATTTACATAGACACTACAGCTGTCGTCCTGCAAGGTAAACTAGACTAAGAAACCATATAGGTCAGGATTACTTTAATCGTAACTGTCAGACCTACCACAGTTAGGTCTCTTAGGAAAGAAAAACCCTCGACTGCATTTTGGTGAAGTATTAGGTTTTTTTTTTTAATTAAAGGTTGCTGGTTGCAGTAAAGTCAGGCTAGAACTGAGATCCCCATGCACAGTTTTACAAAGTTTCCCCTTCAATCCAGCCCCTTTGACTAGTGGAGTGCTGCATGGGTGTTTGGAGAATCCCTGAGATGTTTGGGGCGATCCACATTCTATTCTCAGGGTTTGTGGCCTTGAAGACTGGCACAAATTGGTTCCCTGCCTCCCTGGTCTTCATCAGGCTGTCATGCCCGCTCCCTATTTCCCATCACATCCCTGTACATGTTTATTACCCATTTGTCCCCCACAGCGCCTCTCTCCTAGCTTTTGATGGCAGAATGCTTCATCACTTGAGGTTTTTAAGAAGAGACTAGACAGCCACATGTCTGAAATGGTGTAGGGTCTCTTGCTTAAACAGAGGGCTGGACTAGAAGACCTCCAAGGTCCCTTCCAGCTCTGTTCTGATTGATTGAAGGCACCAAGCTGAAGATGGCAGAACTGTTCAATAACAGCCATAGTAGCAAAGTGTGAATGTCCTTCCCCCCACTCCCCCTTTATGTGAACCAGGGAGGGGTTCCTCCGAGTCATTTTTTTTTTCAATTTACTTTCTCGATCCAGGCTCAACCCCTACTTATCTGACCGTTGCCTAGGTAGCAATTTTTCCTCCTGTCCTTCAACACCGTTCCCTCTTCTCTCTAAAGAAGCGGCAACCTACCATGCGTGAACCATGGAAGGATTTCCATCAAGGATGCTGACTTAATAACTAGACCGTATCTGAGGGATGTGGCATATACCTCAACTACCAGATCCAGGGGGCAGTTCATCACATCCACGCTGAAGCATCCTACACAAAACTACTCTTCCAAAGGTTCAGGGACTTACCTGAACTGTACTCCATTCAATCACACCTGGTTTAACCAGAGGTGGGCTTCGAAAATTTTAGCAAGGGGTTGTCTGCCTGGTTGCTGGGTGGGCATGGCCATGGTAGGTGTGGCCATCTCTCAAGCCTCCGAGAGGGCGAAAATGACCTCCCTGGGCTCAAGAGACTCTCTGGAAGCTGGAAATAGGCCCATTTCTGGACTTCCCAAACTTCAGGGGAGGCCTGTTTTTTTTATCCTTCTCGAGCCTCCGCACACACCCTGCACTTACCTGCATCCAAAACGGGCCATGTGGGGACTCTTAGGAGGGGATGGATGGGGTAGGTGGGGCCAGCCAGGAGTGGGATTTGTTGGGTTCCCCGAACTGCACAGAATCTAAGCTAGGGGTTCTCCTGAACCCCTGCAAATCCCTAGCAGTCCACTCCTGGGTCTAACCAACAAAGCAGTACCACATGTGTTTGTTTTTAATAAAGTTTTATTTGGGTTTTCACACATACAAAATACAAGTAAAACATCTTTTTTGAAAATAGCATCAGGTCCCGGGTTGAACTTCTTTATACAGACACAAAACTCAATTTCATGCTCCTTTTTGTATTCTATTCCATATCTTATACTATTTTACATTTTCTATATAGTTTTTCCCCTCTTTTAATTTTCTCAATTTTATTTTGATTATCTCATCTCAATTCAAATCATTATATTTATACTTTTGTCTGTTCTGTTTCAATTTCATGTTATCTTTTCTCATTTAAACAAATTTTCTCCTGTAGTTACTAATTGGAGTATGACACCTTTATATCTTTTAATTACACCCATTCAACTCTTATTTAAACTTCAATATATACCTTAAATTTATGACCTTCAATATAATACATAATACATAACTTCCAATCGAATTCTGCTTGGCACATTCTTATAATACACACTATATTCTTAAAAATAAAATAAAAGAAAGATTGTAAATATACGTAATTATAAACCCTCATTCCATTCCAGTTCAGTTCTATCATTAATAATCATTAAAACTATAACATCTTTAACACTTCTTTTCAATTAAATATCATACTTCCTTAAAAACATACATAATCTCCATAATTAATTTTTCCCTTATTTCTCTTCACGTATGTTTTATAAATCATTAAATATACCTTTTGTTACATTTATTTATTGACAAGCATTCCACTGAATTACGATAGCTATTTTATCAGACATTTTAATCATACATTGTTTCATATTTTCTAAAATTATTTCTGCTTCTAATATAACCATACTATCTTATGTACCTTTGCAGAATCCCTTTTTCCATTAAGTTTTCATCCATTATCTCTAAATAGGCCCTGTTTCTCTATATTTTGCTTCTGTCCTTTATAACTTCGTTTCCTTTCTTTCTTCCCTCTCATCTTCTCCCTCCCCTTTTTACCCCCTCTAGTTCTAATTCTCTCTTCTGCATTTCCCTCTTCTGTTGCTTTCTGATTTTATACTTATTTTTTATTCTATTTTTTTTTGGGGGGGGGGGAGTTGTTTTTCCCAATCTTAAACTTTCCATTCTCTTTCCCCACTTTCCTTTTTTTCCCCCATCTAAGATCTTCTTGTTCTGCAGGTATTTCTTGTTGTTTCTCATTTCTAAATCTCCATTTCTAAAAACTGAAATACAAAGCCAAAGGAACCTCTCCCTTCTTGTGCATCTTCTTTGTACTTTTTAAGTTCCATTTTCAGTTCTTCTAAAAGTGGAGCCATTTTAAAAAGTTTTAAACAACCACACGATTGATTTTAGTCATTCAAAACAATAACCAAGAATCCAGAAATCATCAAGTAATCCAGATAGTCCCGAGTTATATCTTCTTATTTCTTTTTCGACTTTCTCTTCCTGGGGTTTTTGTTGCAATATTTCAGTTAGAATGTATCTTTTGAAAGTCTTGTTGAGATTTTGCTGTAAGTTCTTTTTTAATTCCAGGCAGATCCTACCCTTTTATTCGTTTTCTCTCCTTTCCTGTTTTCAAAAGCTTTTAATTATCCAGAAATCTTTATTATCCCTTTGACTTTTTATTTTCAGCATTAAATGCCTATTGATGTCAAAGTGGATTTTTTTCCAGTTTCTTCCTTAAGTCTCTTAGCTGTCAGTATAGGAAAAAGAGAAAACCAAATCTTTACCCTTTTCTCTCTCCTTTGCAGCTTAAAAATCTTCTTAGGGAACAATGTTATTGTTTTTTAACAGTTTCAATTCCAGGGTACCTTATTTGTTGCTTTTGCGGTTTGACCTGGTCAACCAAAACCTTCTCTTCTTATCTTCCTCCTGCACATTCTTTTCCAGTCGAGTTCTTTTTTGTGGTGGCCATTCCTGACCACCGCTGCAACCACCTTCGGGAAAGGGAGTAATGGCCAGCTGGGCAGGAGAGATGCGGCTCTCCTCAACCCTGCTGGCAGTCTCCCCACTCTTCACCACCTCTACGGGGTGGCTTAGCCCCAAAACCAGCCGGCTCGGGGCACTCCAGTGGCGAGCATGGATGGAAGCCTCACAGAGACGAGGTTTTGGTCTGTCGCTGAAGAAGCTCAAACCGGAAGTCCCACCACATGTGTTTTGAGCCTAATCCCATAAAAGGCATCCTCCATAAATGCTAGAAATGATCCATTAAGCCATTGTATGACTCTTGAAGCTCAGCTACTTATATATTTCAGGTTTTTATTCCACATGTTGTTGTTTTTTCAAAACAGAAGCAAAGGTTTCCTAAATTATCCTAGATTTTCTTCCTATATACTTTGGACAAAAGTAAGCCTTGCCTTTGCTTGCTGATTATCAGCTTCAAGATGACATTGATGAGGGAACCAATGCATACATCGAACAAAGAAATCAATACACCATGTTTTGGGGCAGAAAATGTGCATATTTTTTTAGTTTGTTGCAGTTCTTTAGAAGGGGGCAAAACAAAAAGAGGAAGAAGAAAGCCAGGGTAGCAAAGAAGAGTTCAGTTCCTGAATTCCAAAGTACCCTTTTCTTTCCTGGGTACCGTTTTTGTTTACAGGCTGAGCTTATACTCTGTTTCTATTGTTTCCTTTATTTTCCCTTCTTCCCTTCCTCCCACTCAAACACACACAGGAAATGTGATCCCGAAATCAAACGCCCTATCTTCAGGGAATATATTTAGAGCACAGCCAAATAAATTTGCTCACCTTGAATTTTTACAGCAGGCCTCTGCATGTAGACGCAGGTACATCACCAGGGATATGAATGCTACAGACACAGCTATATTTCATTAACTGTAACTGTCAAGAGTCAGATGCAACAGGAGGGGGAAAATGTGGCTGGACTGCAGGGAACAACCTATTTAACTCTCAGGATCAGAGACGGTTAGACGCTTTTTGCTGTCTTTCATGGTTTTCATTACAAGAGGTGTTGATGGTTTGCCGTCTTGATGCGAACAGCCTGCAGCTCTTGGCTTGATTCTATGGTGCCTTCGGCGTTCAGATCTTTCAGGCCCATTTGTGCCCTCCAGACTACCTGTGGGAATCGTTTGCAGCATAAAAAGGGTTGCTAGCGACAGATGGAGATGGTTTGGCTCACGGAGACGGAAGAGCCATGCAGTCCTGGAGTGACGCAAATGTCTGACTACATCATAACTCTGCTCTCCGCTTGCTTTCTTCCATAGTCCCGAATTGACTTTCCCCATGGGTCATCCTTCAAGGAGACCCAAGATGGATGAGATGGATAGATGTTTGCAGGGGTAGGATTCTACTGGTTAGGACCGGTTCTATTGAACCAGTTATTATGTTTCTGCATAGTTCAGAGAACTGGCGAATCATGCTCCTGGGTGGCCCCTCTCCACCTTCAGTCCTTATTGCACATGTGCAACATAACGTGCATGCCCGACATTGCTGACTGCATTCTCCCCTGCCCAGTCACTCCTTAAGGTATTTCTTCCGCCCCCCTCCTATGATCAGCTGTGGCGTGATTCCCCTCGCTGTCTTACTGCTATGCCCAGGAGGCTTCCCTGAGCCCAAGAAGGCAAAAAATGAAGGGGGGCACAGCACCCCACCCCCACCCCACCCCACTCTGTTTTTTGCCTTCCTGAGCCCCAGGAAAGCCATCTGGGAGCAAAAACGCCCCCCAGGAGGCTTCCCTGAGGCCCAGATGGCCCCCCAAAATGGGGGAGGGGGGTGATGCCAAAAAAGAAGAAACCATGCCCACCCAGTCACATGGCCATGCCGACCTGGCCATGCCCACAGAACCAGTTGTTAAAAAATTTGAATCCCACCCCTGGATTTATGATGCAACATGTTCTTGGGGACACTAAGATCGCTGTAACTTCTAAATACATCGGCAATACAGACAGGGTACTAGGTGTAAGGATTACAAAGAAGAGTTGGCAAGGCCAGCTAAACTTATTGCCCTAAGAGTCAAAGACTAGTAAGAGGTTATCTTCCTAGAAGGCAGTATCTAGTTGCAGTACTGTGGTTTAGTGGAAGTTTTAACTGAGTGATAGATCATTGATGTGAATTTCAGAAGTGCCTAGGTCCAAAAAAATGAGTGATTCTCAATTAGAACTGCTTTCTGTAGATAAGAACTTATAAAAGTTCTTATGTTTCTGTTTAACTCTTGCAAGGAATTTGATAGCTATCTATCTATCTATCTATCTATCTATCTATCTATCTATCTATTATCTATCTATCTATCTATCTATCTATCTATCTATCTATCTATCTCTGTCTCTCTCTGTCTCTCTCTGTCTCTCTCTGTCTCCATCTCTCTCTCTCTCTCTCTCTCTTATCTATCACTATCATCTATCTATCATCTGTCTGTCTATCTATCTATCTATCTATCTATCTATCTATCTATCTATCTATCTATCTATCTATCTATCTATCTATCTATCTATCATCTACCTACCTACCTACCCACCTAACTAGCTAACTATCATGTCACTGTTCCTGTTACCAGTTCTTCTTTTCTTTCCATCTGGTGGTATCCTTTCATTACAGCCTGCTGTGAGCGGCCTATATTTTGCATACTAGTTTATCTCCATTTCTTCATCTCTCCCTCACCCCCCCAGTTAGTCCAATATTTATTTATTTATTTTTTATTTACAAGATACAGATATAAGAATAAACATAGTTTTGAATACATGAGATGGATACTTATAAGAAAAATAAAAAGAAACAAGAGGACAGGGACGATAGGCATAATTGGTGCGCTTATGCATGCCCCCTACAGGCCTCTACAGGATCCCTACAGGTTAGTTGCATCTGTGCTCGTATTTATGGCTGCTTGTTTCAGGATCTGCTGGTTTCTGGTTTCTGAAGATGGCCATTTAATGTGGCTTGGTCTGCTTTAAAGATTCCCGCCTTGTGCTGCATAATTTGTCAAGATCAAAAGGTTGGGGTTTTGTTGTGTAGTCGTTGGGATGACACACGAGGCAGACACGGAGCTGAAGGCTAACAATGATTTATTTAAGCATAGCAGGTTGCCGCGGCTGCCCTGGCTGGGCAGGCAGTCCGAGCAGGGAGAGTTTCTCTGGCTGGGCAGGCAGTCCGGAAGGCGATAGCTGCCTCGGCTGGGCAGG
>NW_020769350.1:4506968-4546831 GCF_900518735.1 Pseudonaja textilis | reverse complement strand
AGGCAGTCCGGAAGGCGATAGCTGCCTCGGCTGGGCAGGCAGTCCGGGAGGCAATAGCTGCCTCGGCTGGACAGGCAGTCCGGGAGGCGATAGCTGCCTCGGCTGGGCAGGCAGCCCGGATGGTGAGAACTGCCCCGGCCGGGCAGGCAGCCCGGAGGGCGAGAACTGCCCCGGCCGGGCAGGCAGCCCGGAGGGCAGGAGCTCTTGCGAGTGCTGCTCCGTTGGTCCGCTCTCCGCTCGCTTGGCTGGCTCTGCTCGACAGCCGGCTTTTATAGCCGACTGTCAAACGGAGCCAACCAATGGGAACGGCTGGTGTTCCCGCTCAAACAGCGGACCTGGTTGGGAAACCCCAACCAGTTCCAAAGACATAACGGAAACTGTCAGGGACACAACAGTTTTGTTTTTTTTTACTTCCCCCATTGGCTGCCCTTTACTTTAGGCTTGCAACATCTGCACATCTTTAAAATGCAGAGAGGGATAGTTTGGCTTGCATTGTTATCTGTTTGTCTCCTAATTCGGACAATTAGAAGTTGTAGGATTTTGTGCAATGTTCTGTTTTCTCAGAAGCAATCCTTAAATGACTCCTTTTAACTTCTACCGTGTTAAAATTAAAATTGGTTGCCCTCTTCACCTCCTGATATAATGGTTGTGTTTCTCAAAAGTAAGTTTTCCCCTTTGAGGGAGGGAGGGAGGGAGAGAGAGAAATGGGGAAGGGGGAGAAGGAAGGAAAGGGGGGAGAAGGAGGGGGAGGGAGAGAGAAGGAGAGAAATGGAGAGAGGGAAAGATAGAGACTCATAAAGAAATAGGGAGAGGGAGAGAGGAATGGGAGAGAGAGATAAATGGGAAGAGGAATTGAAGGAGAGAGGGAGAAGGAGAGAGAGAGAGAAATGGGGAGAGGCGGAGAGGGAGACAGAGAGAAATGGGAAGAGGGAGAGAGGGAGCGAGAGGCAGAAAAACAGAGAGAAATGGGGAGAGGAAGAGAGGGACAAAGGGAGGGAGAGACAGAAAAACAGAGAGAAACAGGAAGAGAAAGAGAGGAAGAGAGAAATGGGGAGAGAGAGAGAGAGAGAGAGAGAGAGAGAACTAGTCAGCAGTTCTGTGCTGGTGATGAGAGCAACTGTATCCCAGAAATCTTCCAGTAATAATTTATATTGGATTAACATTTATAGCAAATGCCTCATGTCTAATAAGCCCAAGAAGCGGGGTATAGCCTTCGTTTGAAAGGTTAGAACAAATCCTGACGCAGATGAAACCGTCTCAGGGAAAATGGCTTCTATATGGCTTGTCATTATTGCCTGTGGATGCAAGAGTTTTCACCACGTAAATCTGCCACTCAAACAGGAAATTCCTTTGTGGGTTTGTTCAAAAATGAGTCCCCCTGGGTACTCCAGGCGGAGCTTATTCCCTAGCGAGTCCCCAAGCCTTGTGGTTTAGCATGCAGGCAGCGCTTTCAAACGTGTGTTCAAAATATCTTGTATAGATTATCCTTGCAATGACTCTGTGAGAGTGCTGAGTTATTCCCCATGCTTCAGAGGAGAACTGAAGTGTGAGGTTGTGACTTGCTGAGACAGGTGACACTCCCATGCCTGCCTGACTCAAGCTGGTGACATCTGCCAAAACCTTTTCAACTAACAACTGTTATTAAAAGATCTAGGTTTTGCAATGATGTTAACTCAGAATATAGAATAACAGAGTTAGAAGGGACCTTGGAGGTTTTCTAGTCCAATCCAGAGGTGGTATCCAGCTGGTTCTGACCAGTTCTGGAGAACCGGTAGCGGAAATTTTGAGTAGTTTGGAGAATTGGCAAATATCACCTTTGACTGGCCCCACCAATCCCATCTATTCTCTGCCTCCCATCGAGCCCCAGCGGATCGGCTGGGTCTTCTTTGGTTGCCCTGCACAGGAGAACGGAGCTGGAAAGCAGGTTAGTGGGGTGGGGAGGGAATTGAGATTTTGTAGTATCCTTCCCCTGGAGTGGGGAGGAAATGGGGATTTTGCAGTAACCTTCCCCTGCCATGCCCACCAAACCACGCCCACAGAACCGGTAGTGACAGTTTTTGCATCCTACCACTGGTCCAATCCCCTCCTCAAGCAGGAGATTATACCATTCCAGACAAGTGGCTGTCCAGTCTCTTCTTAAAAACTTCCAGTAATGGAGGATCCAGAACTTATGGAGGGAAACCATTCCACTGATTAATTGTTCTCACTGTCAGGACATTTTTCCTTAATTCTAAGATGAATCTCCCCAACTTCTCCCCAGCTTCTGCCACCAGAAGCAATTTGGCAAGAGTTACTTGCCGAGATGGACAATCGTACAAATTGTATGAATGAATGAATGAATGAATGAATGAATGAATGAATGAATGAATGATTTCCTTGCTCTGCTTTATCAGGGAGCTCAGCTGGCCCAGATCTGCCTCTGTCTAAGGCCCCAATGTTTCTGTAGATTAAGTTAGTTAGTCTACAGACACATTGGGCCAGTGTGAGAGAAGGTGATTGAGGTGTGAACAGTTTTAAATCTCTATCACATTTACAAGGGAGTTAACAACAGGCGTGAGAAAATCCTTGAGATCAAGGCTGTGGAGGGAAACAGGAAATCAAAGGGACTATCATTTAATATGGAAGGGGAAAAAAACAGAGACGGAAAGACAGAGCTTGGGATGGAGTCAAGAGAGGAATCAACCCAGAGCCATTATGCTCCCACAAGCGATCCAAGTCCAGCCCCTCTTGAATCCCGTTAATTCTTATCTAGCGCTAATTTAGTGCTGACCATTGTACATAGGTGTGAGCCATAAATCATCTTAACTAGAACTCAACTCATGGGCCTGATTCTTCATGCCTGACAGAAAGGAAATAAACCTGAATGGCAATATTTCACTTTACGCTTCCCAAGATGCATTATTTGCTAGCTTTGGCAAGCCACTTTGAAAAGCTCTCAAGCGGCTCCATCCTTCTTCCAGAGTTTCCCACGAATCAAGCCCACATGAATTCCCAGGACTGTAAGTTCTGGCCCCACCTGCTTGCAATCCCTAGACAGGGTGCCTCGCCGAGTTGCCTTGTCCGTGGGGCTGACTGGCTGTCTTTGTATATTTATGTGAAATACCCCCCAGGCCCTTGGAGGTGCTGTTCCTTGTTATTTTGACTGATTATGGGAGAGTGACTTCGCCAAGGCAGCAAGCAACTAGTCATTAGCTCCAACAGAGTGAGAGGGAAGGCTCATCAGTTTATTCTGGCTACATCCACCCCCGGAGGTAAATATTCAACAGGAATTGATTCTGAGTAATGAGAACACAGGCCTTGCTGCCACTGCGATTAGCGCAGCTAGAATTTTAAATAGTTGATTATTAGAAAAAGAGCTGAGAAGCAGTCGGCATGCATGGGCAGATGAGCCGTACGTGAGGGTATCCTCCAGATAAGCTTGATAGTTCTTTGTATTACTTTTTTGTCCTTTTTTTAAAAAAATGGGGTTATTATTTTCTTGCGTACTTGGAATTTCAGTCTAGATATCTTCAAAAAAATGTAGTTTCAACAAATTTGCAGGAATTCTAGGAATCCATCCACATTTTTGGAAGGTGAGCATTCCAAGGAAAGTTGGATTATTATTATTATTATTATTATTATTATTATTATTATTATTATTATTATTGTTGTTGTTGTTGTTGTTGTTGTTATTATTATTATTATTATTATTATTATTATTATTATTATTAAATTCTGATGAACAAATGATGGTATGGTTAATAGATCTCTGCTCAAGAGTCTTCCTTTGGTTCTAGGGTATGAGACTAAATACATGGATTGGTCTTGCAGATAACATTTCCAAACATCAGAGAATTTCTGGAGATCAAATGGGTCAAGTTGGTCTGGTTTAACTTGATCATCTTCACATAGTAGTTATAGTATCCATTCTTCAGTCTCATTACAAACTTGGAAAAAAATTAAAGATGTCCAACTTGAGAAGGAATTGTGTAAAAAGTGGACTGAAATGAAATTCAGGTTGTCCTGAAGTTTGGTTAGCAATTTGGAGTTCTTCTTTTCTTTCCATGTGGGTAGGATGCCATAAAAAAATTACCTGGAAAAAATATGCATCAAAGTTTCTATATTGTTCCAGGTGTAGAAGAGCATTGTAGATTACATCTCTAGCTTTTGTCTTCCTGACTTCATAACATTTCTTTATAATTTTCCAAAACTTTATGACTCTTTGAACTTGGTAGATTATACATATTGCTGAGCTGTCTCAAGTTGTCACTAATTCTTCTCCCAGAAAAATAAATGCTTTGATGTATACCCTGTAGAAGAATGACAGGCATAGTGTGGGGACGGAGTGAAAAGAGTAATCAGCCTAGAGTCATTATGTTCCCACAAAGGTCTAAGTCCAACCCTTCCTGAATTCTGTGGACTGTTACTAGCACCATTTTATACTGACCATGGGTTGACCAGACATTTTTACATAGACATGATCAATAAATTAGCTCAACTGGAGGTTAATGTGTGGTCCCGATTCTTTATGCCTGATATTTCCTGGGGGGAAAACATATAAACTAGACATTCCTCAAATCTTCATCAACATTATGGAAATTTTAGTCAATGGTTTGCTCATAAAATGAAGAGACTGGTGTTGATCTTAACACCAGTTTGGAATTTTTAGCTGATTGTGAAGAATGAAGACTGTAGATACAGATGTATGTATTTGACATGAGTCTTTTGTTCATGTTTTGTGAAGAGTTATGTTTTGTTTTCTATACATATGCTCATGTCAAGTACAAAGGATCAGGACCATACATAAAGTTGCCATTCAAAAAGGATGTATTTCTCACACCTTAACCCAAAAATCCTGTCAACCAAAGTTCAATGCAAAACTGACACCAGGAAAGAGAAGAATTCAAGAGGGGTTAGACTGGACCATTTATGGCAACATAATGATTCTAGGCTGATGACTTACTTAACTCTGCCTTCCAGCTCTGCCTGCTCTTCTCCTATAGCTCACCTGTGAAGGTTGAGTATGATTGCACATACTCCAAGAGTGTTGAGTAGGCATCAACCATCCAAGACCATTAAGGAACACCCTGCTTTCTGTCACAGTGCATAAACCTTCATGTTTCACTATTCACTGTGGATTCGATTCATCAAGGAGACACAGAAAGAGAGACACTATAACTATCCTTAATTATGTTAGTGTCTTTCAAAAATGCCTTTTAAAATTTACTTGTATTCATTCACAAAAGAAATGGATTTCTCATTTCATGCATTCATAGGCTAATAATTATTATATTTCATTACACGCAATTAAAATTTATTACCATTCCGTATATAATTACTGGAAACTAGAAATATATCTCTCAAATGAATGCAACTAAGTATCCTAAGGACTTTTTGAAAATATGTTATTATGAAGGCATTGTGACTGGCACATTTAGGCAGAACACCCATTTCTCTTGCAAGTTTAACACTAGCTTTACTACATTGTAATGAATAGAGGATCCACCCCTCTATAAAGCCTTAGTAAGACCACACCTAGAGTACTGCATCCAATTTTGGTCACCACGCTATAAAAATGATGTTGAGACTCTAGAAAAAGTGCAGAGAAGAGCAACCAGGATGATTAGAGGACTGGAGACTAAAAAATATGAAGAATGGTTACGAACTGGGCATGGCTAGTCTAGGGAAGAGAAGGACCAGGGGAGACAAGATAGCAGTCTTCCAATATTTGAGGGGCTGCCCCAGAGAGAAAGAAGGGGTCAAGCTGTTTTCCAAAGCACTCGAAGGCCAGACAAGGAATCATGAATGGAAACTGAACAAAGAGAACAATCTGGAAACAAGAGACATTTTCTGACAATGAGAGCAATCAACCAATGGAACAGCTTGCCTTTGGAAGTTGTGGGAGCTTCATTACTGGAAACTTTCAGGAAGAGACCAGACTGCCATATGTCAGAAATGGTATAGGGTCTGTTTGGGCAGGGGTTGGACCTAGAGACCTAGAAAGTCTCTTCCAACTCTGTTAATCTATAACCACAAACAAGTCAGGACACTCACTGTAATTGGACATGGGTAGGACCACGCCTGTGAACATATATGGCAGACTTACACTTGATGGGCAATGCTTCCTACTAACCAATTGCTGGCTATCCAACTGGAAACAGTGCATTATGGGTTTAAAGGAGCTCCACTGAAGTCTTCTCCTGCTCTTCCTGATCATATTAATTGGAAAAATCTAAGGCTATGAATGAGGTCTTTCAGTCTGCAAGCTGCCTGCTCTATTTCTGAGCTACAGGCCTTCCAGATGTAAACCAAGATCTTGCATCACATACAGTTTAATCCTTAAACTGGTCAATAAATATTCATCTTAGCAACGGTGGCCTTTTCCTTTCCTCATAGCTGCAATTAATTAACCTTTAGTCTCAAATATCACATGGAATCAGGATAAGAGAGTACAAGAAGAGGAGCAAATACTGGTAATTTTCCACAGAGAGATCTCCAAAATCCATAAAAGCATCCAAACCAGGGCTATTGTCACTACGTACCCTTTCAAATCATTGTCTGTCAAAAAAAAAAAAAAAAGGCAGAAATACATGTGGAGCCTTCAAAACAAAGATCTTGCTTTTTTTGAATGCTGTTATTCAGGGTGCAGCCAGTTGGCCAAGCATATTTATATGATGCCTACTCTTTTCCCTCCATCTTTCACCAAGAATCAACCTTTAGTGCTAAACATGTTCACATATTTCAAAAGGCAATTGGACTTTCTTTGTTTTTCCTTCAAGAAAAGGAAGGAATTTCACTTCTCATCCAAGAAGCTTCTTCAGTTCTGGTGGAGGATGGAAGGATTTATATTTCTTGTAGTCATCTGATCATCAGTCTCACTGAGAGTCCTTGAGGCCACTTGGGGGTTTATCAAGGTCACCTGAATAATGTGAATGGGTGTGGGACCTTCTTGGAACTGCTGAAAGGACTGTGTTGTAAACAGGAGATAGGTGGTGTCATATCCATGACCTGGATGACTGAGAATCTCAATGGACATGTTCACATATTATTCACATGTCTACATATTCCCCTTCCCTTAAACCAGGGGTGTCAAACTCAGGTCATCTTGGTGGCATTACATGACATATCAGGACATTTTTCCCCTTCGCTAAACCGGGTGTGGGTATGACCAGTGCATGACACATCTGGCTTGCGAGCCAAGAGTTTGACAGCCCTGCCTTAAACTATGCTTGTTTCTGGTTTGCTTTTTTGATTTATTCCTATTCCTTCCTTTATAATAAATTATCTCAAGGCAGTCCACAGATAAGACATAAACAATTCCCAGTCTGAAAGCTAATAATAATGATAGCAACAACACAGCAAAACAAAGCAGAGTCTAAAAATTAACATTGAGCAATATGGTAAATTCAAAAATTATCACAGAGTTAAAGCAGTGAGAATATCCCAAGGTTTTAAATGATTGGTCAATTAAAAATAAATCATTGATCTGGTGTAAAAAATAGATTAAGATGAGTACAAGCAGATGTGTCTGGACTAGGCATTACATAATTGGAAGCGTAACTATAGGGGAAACTGTTTTTCGAGCAGCCATTATATTACAGACGTCTTAGAATTGGAACGAAGAGAATGTAAGTAAGTGTGGTGGAATGTAGTCTGGATTCCCAGAAGGGAGGGGATGTATTCGAGAGGACCAAGAGACAACAAAGTTTAGATAGACTGCTTGGGAAAAATATAGCTCTTCCTTAGAAGGTCTCAGAATATATATTAAATGATGCAAGTAGTTGCATTAATTTGTCTAGATAGATGTCAAGTTCTGAAAACCAAGAAACACATACAGAGTTATTTCTAACCAGCTTCCTTTATTGTTCATCACCTATAGATGTAAATCTTGCTAAACTAAAGCAACTATTTGCATAATTAAAGATACTCTGAGAACTTCTGGGGAGAACCTGTCTTGGCCCTCTTCTTCCCAACCGAAGTATCTTATTGTCACTGTCTCTTGTTCCTTTGGAATCCAGTCCCTCCCTCCTGGGAATCCATACTACATTCCACCCCACAAGCAACTGATAAGTAGTGTGGAGAATGAAAGACCAGATTGCCATTATACAGAAGGTACTATAAGAAGAGAGGGTACTGGATCTTAAATGAAAGGCAGTATAAAAACAATCAAGAATAAGCTTAAATGGCTGAAGAACTATCGGTTATGAGTAATGGTTACTGTTCTTAGTTTATAAGGATTTACTCCTAGCTTTTGAACTATTGGAGGTCTTATACAAGTATGTGCCTCCCCTGGGAGAGCCTGACAAGGAGAATTACCTGTTGTTGTTTTTCCTATCAATTTCTCAAGGATCACCTAGAAATGGAAGGCAGAAAACAATAACCTGGAATTGCTGCTTTTAGGGAATGTAACGGGTGACCCAATGAAAACCTCAGGACATTTTAGAACTTTTCCTTCTGCTCCTGGAATCAATTATGGTCCTTTTTTGCATTCATTTGTTCAGATTAGTCAAAATAAGCATTTGCTTTGAGTTTCTCCAAGAAGCAATTAAATATTTCTGAAACTAGCAAAGTAGTATCACCCTGGAGTGTTTGTTTAGCTCAGCTAATATTTAGCTCAGCTTGTTCCACAGCTGAGGACTCACTAACTGATCAGAGTGCCAATATGGCAGAGTGGATAAAGTTACTGGGCTAGGACAGAAGTCTCCAAACTTGGCAACTTCAAGACTTCAACTCCCAGAATCCTTTAGCATCCCTGGTTGAGGAGTTCATAGGAGTGGTCCTACCCAAGTCCAGTTACAGTAAGTGTCCCAACATGCATCCTACATTCATTACAATGGAGTAAAGTTGTTGCCAGGAGTCTACTGAAGTCTACTGAACTAGAATAAGATTCAGGTCCACCTTCAGCCATGAAAGCTCTTTGAGTTACTTTGGACCAATATCTCTCTCTCTCTCTCTCTCTCCCTCCCTCCCTCCCTCCCTCCCTCTCTCTCTCTTTCTCTCCCCTCCCTCATTCCCTCTCTCTCCAGAAACTTTACAGTCTCTGATTTCAAAAACAAATACCCTGCAAGAACCCTAAGCAAGATAGGTTTTTTGGTTAATATATGGATGGGAGTCCAACAGGAAACCACAGATATTTGTGTTAAACTGGGAACTTTTTTAAAAAATCCAGAAGAGGGCAGTAACCAATTACCGTACGTTGCTTTTTATCGTCATCTTTGCTGTTTCTCCAAACCCAGTAAAAGTTCTACCCTAGTTAGTTCGCTTTGCAAATCAGGCATTTTGGTCTAGCAGAAACATTAAATTCCCTTTTCTCCTTTCCAAAGAAGAGTGGCAAATCTGTCTGGCAGACAGGTTCATTAACAAATTAATAGCATAATCAGCAGGGCTTTGTGTGCATTTTGTAGATAAAAAACTGGTAACAGCATTCTTTGACTCTTTAATAGGCTGATAAGAGCCAAGTATCTACACTGTGGCTGTGCTAATCGGGGAGATAAGAGAGGTTAAATCAATCCTGCTGCTCAAACCCATAGAAGGAGCTGTGGTGGGAGGGGAAACAGAATTTGGGAATGCAATTTTTTTAAAAAATGAATCAAAGTAAGAGCAAGCAAAGAGATAAGTAGAGAGAGGAAATCCTGTAAATAGTCCCAGCTATAGTGCTTGAGAGAAGCTCAATCCGTAGGCTGCGTCAAACCAAATCATCGTGTTTATAGGATTTCTGAATCTAGTTTTGCATCTTTTCTGGCCCCTGAAGTGAATCGCGGGTAAAAATAAATTAAGGATACAATAGTGGACCAGTCTCACCTGTACATACTCTACCCAGATGAGGCACAGTATCAGAAGAAGAGAAAGGTAAGAGTAAAGATTTCCCCTGTCCAGTTGACATGGACAGGGGAAATCTTTACTTTTTTCTTGGGAGCAATGCTCATTTCTGTTTCTTAGCAGAGGGAATAGCATTGTCCAAGGACATTTCCACAGTCATGTGGTCAGCATGACATCATGCAGCAGTGCAGAGCACGCGGTGAAACATGTTACCTTCCCAACAAAGTGGTGCCTCTTTATCTACTTGCAATCACATGCTTTTAAACTGCTAGGTGGGCAGGAACAGGAGCAAGGAACGGGAGCTCGCCCCCTCATGCAGTGAGGCCCTGGGGTCTCAAACCCAGGCTGTCAGCTTTTCAGCATCTTTAACCTCTGAGCCAGCGCCCCCTACTGCCCGAAGAAGAAAAATTCCCTTTACATACTGGGAATTTATCTGGCTTGGGAGGCAATCTCTTCTTCCCTTGTAAATTCTGGCCAGCATATCTGATTCTACAGTTCGGCCAATTTCATTTTTCATTTTTTTTAAATTTGCATCCTCTGATGAGTTAGTCTCCTGCAGGCCTGATACTGCTTATTTTATCCTACAATGGGAGTGATTTCGTGGCATTGAAAGCATCCAGACCCTCGTGAATAGAGCTCACTTTTTCTGGGTTGTATCACTTTGGAAGGAGGAAAAGAAAGAAAGAAAACAAGGGGAGGAACTAATAGACAACAAAGTTTAGTGTCCTTCTCCTCCCCTCCTTAAGGGCTATTTAATTGACACAATATTTGCTTTGTTAAAGGAAGGATACTGTCAGCAGTTTTTTTCAAGTGAGGTGTGAAAGTGACTTTCGTGAAATATTCTAGGGGAATTTGCTTTCAGGTCTATCACACTTTTCCAGATTGCCTCTAAATATACCAGCTGTGAGGTCTACTTCAATAGAGAAGTTTCCCTCCTTTCTCTAGGATAGATCTTGGAGGGAATTCTTAGGATCAATGCTTTAGCCTTTGGGTGCGCATAAATAATCTGATTGTTCAGAAATCTCTGGAAACAGGCGTCTTCCTCTGTCCCCAGGCCTCAGCTTAGAAGAAGTACATACTTACAACCTATGGATTGTGTCCTGTCACAAAGGAGTAGCATGCATATGAACCATAGCTGGCACTATGACCGGGCTTCTCAGTGGGTTGAGGTTTGCAAAGGACTCAATGAATGTGCTTTCCCAACACCTCCACCTGTAAATTACCTGTCAGGTCCAAGGAGCCTCAACCACTCATGAATAGTCTCAAACAGAAGTTTTATTGTTAGTCAACTACTGTATGTTACGAGAATCCCATCAGACTGACTGCAACCCCTTGGGAAAAAGTTAGATAAGATTCAGGAATTCTGGGAAAAGTCAGGCCAGTGTCACTTTCTGCTGTGCAATGACTCCAAACTTGGTCCTCTCTTAACACCTCCCTCCAATCTAGATAGAACTTCCACCACATCGTGATAATGCTACAAAGAAGAGGCATCCTATTTTCCAAAACATCTGAAGGCTGGACAAGAAGCAATGGGTAGAAACTAATCAAGGAGAGAAGCAACCTGGAATTAAGGAGGAATTTCTGACAGTGAGAACAACCAACCAGTGGAACAACTTGCCTTCAGAAATTGTGGGTGCTCCATCACTGGAGGCGTGATGGAGAAGAGACTGGACAGCCGCTTGTCTGGAATGGTTCAGGGTCTGCTGCTTGAGCAGGGATTGGACTACAAGACCTCCAAGGTCCCTTCCAACTCTGTTATTCTGTTTACCATCATCCAATTTAATCCACTGAGGGGTGAAAGTTTCTTCTGAGGTTATGGATGGTAATCTACCATGCTGTTCCAGTGTGGATCAAAAAAATAGATGTTTTTCAATTGCACAACATCTCAGCCCCAAGTCTTGGAGCATATCAGGCAGCTACCATATGTGAGAAGACATGGATGTATAATTATTTCCAAATGAGGTTCCTTGAGATGCAAATCTTCGTAGTGAGTGTGATAGCCAATGTGTCTGATACCTAAAGAAGGTCCACATGCATTTTTCTTCTGGGAGGAACCTGAAATTTTATTCCATGTGAAAGAGCAAAGGAAATCATAGGCAACCATTATATGTAGACATCAGGGATAGTTCAAGATGTTGTAGTTCAAGAAAAGAAGGAGTTGCTACAAGTGGCACAGCGAGAAAAAAAAACAAGAAGTGTAGTCCTCAAAATTAGCACCTTTAAGAAGTACTGTAGTAGCTTCCCAATCATTTGAAAGTTTTGTTCCCTTTCCTACCTATCGCTTCTTTTCTAGAGAACAATTGCATTCTTCTAAAACACATACTGGCGGTGGTTCAATTGTCTCAACTGTAGAATGATTTAATTGAGGTGGGCAAAGAGGAGAAGACAGGTCAATCATCCAATATTGCTGGAAACATTCCCTCAAGCGTGTGGGAGATTGACGGTGGCAATTTTGCTCAAGGAGTACCAGGGAGACACGTGTGTGTGTGTGTGTGTGTGTGTGTGTGTGTGTGTGTGTGTGTGTGTGTTTGCTTTACCAAGGTGGTACAATGTTGAGGTGGTTGTTTAATGGAGCTAGAAAGTTAACTACTATCTAAGTATGTTGAGGGCAAGTGTTTTTTTTCTCCTTGAATCTCACTCTGAAATTCATTGCTTTTGATGAAATTATGGATATTTGGGACAATTACACCATCTCTCATCCCTGGCCCAAGAGAAGATGCTTCATGGGAACTCTTCAATGTTTTTTTCCAAGTAGCATATAGATACCTCACAAGGGAAAATCCTAAATAGCATGTAGATTTGTGTTATTCTTGTTTCCAGAGCTGTCCATAGGGAATGTGGGGGGAAAAGAAGTCAAGATTGTTGGCTGTCAGTGATGGAAGTTTTGTGTATGTTGTCTAGGATTGCCCAGATTTTATTACACATAAAATATTAGTACATCTCCAATATCACTGTGGCAGCCACTCGTTGGCCACATTCTTGTTTGGTTTTCTGGATTGTGTTGATTTTACTGGGTTCCACTGGAACCTGGTGTGATCAGTAGAGAATCTGATGGTTTACAGCTAGAAAACACAAGATATCAACCCAGCTCTGAAAGAAATCTGGATTATGCACTCTTATTTGCCTGAGGTCAATAATAAAGTTGAAAACTGACGCAAGATTGGGAGAGTTAGCTTTGCTTGTCTCTCCCCCAATCCCTCAAATTTATTACTAATTTTTATTTTCCTAGTCCCATGCTGTCGCCTTCAAGTAACAGACAGTAGAGGAACTGCTTTGAAAAGAGAATGGGGCTATTAATAAAACATCACAACCCTTAGACAGAAATGGGAGATTAAAGAAGATTAGATATTCTGACTCTCTTCAGGTTTTGTTTTTTTTTTCAAATATAGATTTGTGTCCTGGAAAGAAATTGAGAAAAAAAAAAAAAGGTAACGACAACAAAGAAAGTAGCAACAACAATTTGCAAGTGTGTTCACGAGGAGAAGAAAAAAGAAAGAAACAGCAGAGATCAGTATTAGAAATATATTGGAGCTGTATGCGGGTCTCTTCTCAAAGGTTGAGGGATCATTTGAACTTACTTTCTTCAACAATATATGAAGGTTTATAATGGAGGGGCAGGATATGTGTGATAGGGAAGATATTGGGTTAGGAAAGAGCGAGGGGTCAGCCCATCCTCAGCCCTGGACATTCACTGGTGTGGAGTCACAAGAGTATAGAAACTGAAAAGAAAGTAGCAGGACTTCCGGTTGATATCGTGCTGTGGTGGTGCAGAGGGACAGCGCTCCATTCCCTGTGCCCGAGTTTTCGCGTTTCGTGACCTTTTCCGCCACAGTCGTTAAGGGAATCAGTGCAGTTGTTAAATTAGTAACACATTTGCTAAGTGAATCTGGCTTCCCCATTGACTTTGCTTGTCAGAAGTTTGCAAAAGGGCATCACGAGACGGTGGGGACACTGCAACCATCATAAATACAATGCCGGTTGCCAAGCGCCTGAATTTTGACCATGTGACCATGGGGATGCTGCAGTAGTTGGGTGAAAAATGGTCATAAGTTGCTGTAACTTTGAACAAACACGAAATGAATGGTTATAAGTCAAAGGCTAACTGTAATGATATGTGAGAGTGACCTTGGCAGACAGGAGGAAAAGGTGCAGACAGTGACCTGATCAATGAAATCTGAATTTGAAAAAAGGAGGAGAAACGTCCCAAAGGTATCTCAGATGGAAAAAAAAATGCAGTTTCCAAGAGAGTAAAACTGAGGGGTGGGAGAGGTACCCAAAGGTGCTTTCTCAAGAGGCAACTGGACTTTCTGGTTTTTCTTTGAAGACATTTTGCTTCTCATCCAAGAAGCTTCTTCAGCTCTGACTGGAGGGAGAGGAATGGGAGGATTTACACTCCTTGCATAGAACTGGTCAGTTGCTTCCTTTTGGAGAGTCCTTGAGGCCACCTGGAAGTTTACCTGTGTCCTCAGGGTCACTTGAGTACAGCAAATAGGTGTGGAGCCTTCTTGGAACTGCTGAAAGTTCTGTGTTGTAGACTGAGATAGATGATATCATATCCCTGCCCCTCTGTTGAGAGTGGGCTGTTCAATTTTGACACAGATGGCCTATTTGATCCCTCTTGCAAACTAATGGTCTTCTCTGTCCAAAATTAGTTGTCTTCAAAAGATCAGCCTTTGTATTTTAAATGCAGATGGACTGCTTAATTTTTGCTGATGGGTTTGTTCTCCGTTGATGGGAGGGGTACTTTCAGACTAGCAAATTCCGTTGATATAAGCTTACAATGTGGACGCGATGGCTCAGTGGCTAAGATGTTGAGCTTGTCAACCAGAAAGGTCATCAGTTTGGTGGTTCAAATCCCTAGCGCTGCATAACGGAGTGAGCTCCCATTACTTGTCCCAGCTTCTGCCAACTTAGCAGTTCGAAAGCATGTAAAAATGCAAGTAGGAAAATAGGGATCACTTTGGTGGGAAGGTAACAGTGTTCATGTGCCTTTGGCATTTAGTCATGCTGGCCACATGACCATGGAGACGTCTTTGGACAGAGCTGGCTCTTCAGCTTTGTAACAGAGATGAGTACCACCCCCTAGAGCCAGAAACAACTAGCACATATGTGTGAGGAGAACTTTTACCTTTACCTTAACCTTACAATAAGGATTGAGTTAGTACTCCTGTTTGTTCTTCTCTCTGGACTACCTCGCCAGATATAAACTACCTTTGTTGACCTTTCAAAGCCAGGGAGAGAAACGACAGTGATGCTAAGTAGAAATACTTCTACTCTTATTACTGTTTCTTGATAAATACTCAAACCAAGAAAGGTTTTTCTAACCCCCCCAAAATTGGTCTGTTCCCCAAACGTACGCTATTCTGAGTGTAATAGGTAGCTTTAGGGGAGCTATTTAGTTCTGAAAAACACACAGAATCATTGCAAGCGTAAATAAAGAGCTGTGGGATAAAGCCAATGGCTAACGTTGACGCTGGCTTCCTACTCTTTGTGATTTGATTATGTACCTGTCAGGGGGGAGGAGAAAGATCTCCAGAGATTTCTCAATTAATAAAAAAAGCACCCTGCAAGTGTTACATCATTGGTGGGGGGGAGCATTTTGTGACTGTGCAAGCAATCAAACAAACATACAGAATCCCCAAAAGCTAGGCTAATGTATTGAAGGGCAGGGAATACACTTTGTACATTTCCCTGACAAGTATAATTTAGCTTTAATTATTTATGCCACTTCATAGCCCTCTAGTAAATGTGCTGTAGTATATTTTGTAAAACTAATGAAGTCTTAGTAATATGAGACCTAAATAAAGACCTCTGCTGAGCTGCAGGAAGAGATGGAATTTATTTTCTTCTTTGATTCATTCAACGGGGTTCTCCTCTTCTCTTAGGGCTGATGCCTTCAAATAAAAGAAGCTGAGTTTATACTGGGATGCTTATATAACAAATGTGAATTGTGAACTGGACTTTCTTAAGAGATGAGTGTAGAGTCACTAGGTTTCTGGGAATATTTTCATGATTCTTCCGATGCTTGAAGGGCCGCCACAGGGAAGAGGGTGTTGATTTTTATCTATATACTGTATATAAAAGCGAAATCACAAAATCTCCAGAACCATAAATCCTACAAACTTGAAATTGGGCATGTATGTTCCTCTTAGCTTCTAGGTGCTCACTAAGAAAGGATTTTTCAAAATGACCATCAGAGCATTAGTATTTCCAATATTATTATTTTTATTAATATTATTATTATTTCACAAAGTGAGTTCTCCACTCCTCTACTCGTTGCAGAACACCTTATGCCACCAGACTTGAATTCTAGACCTAGAAAACCGAGAACTACACCGCCTTCGGTCCAATCTAAGTATAGAATATAAAATCATATATTGCAATGTCCTACCAGTCAATGAATACTTCAGCTTCAACCATAATAATACAAGAGCAAACAATAGATACAAACTCAAGGTTTACCGCACTAAACTTGATTGCAGGAAATACGACTTCAGCAACAGAGTGGTCAATGTCTGGAATACTCAACCTGACTCTGGGGTTTCTTCCCCAAATCCCAAAAACTTTAACCTTAGACTGTCTACTATTGACCTCACCCCTTTCCTAAGAGGTCTGTAGGGGGCGTGCATAAGCGCACCAACGTGCCTACCGTCCCTGTCCTATTGTTTCTTTTCTTTTTTTCTTTTATGTATCCATGTATTCATAACTATGTTTTTACTTATACCTATTATCTTGGAAGCAATTGACAAACCAAATAAAATAAATAAAGCACGTTCTGATGCTAAGGAGTTCTACTCCCCCTCCCCACCTGAAAAGAAATCTGTTCCAAATGCAAAACATAAGCAAAGGAGAGGAGTTTCAGTTTCATTTTCACAGCACCAAGCAGCTTTAGTACAGAATAGTTGAGCTAAGCCAAGCCCAGGCTCCTTGCTGTCTCCTTCTTGCTCACACAGCAAATACTTTTCCAAACAACCGAAACAGCTCAACTCACACACACACTGACAGGACGCTAGCCAGATGAATGAATGCTGATAGTCAGGGGCAGAATTGTTTCCCCTTATTTTCCTCCCCAAAAAGTAAGCCTGACCACATAGTTTTGTAGCGAAGCACGGTTATCGAGCTAGTTCTTTATAATACCCAAGGTTAGCAAAACAGAGAAATCTCACTCTGTATTTTCCAGTTTCTTTAAACCTGTTAATTTGTGGGATAGAAATTCCAGTCAATAAGGAGTTTTATATCCCCTTCTTCCATATCTCCCACTCCCACCGGTTGTGACCAGGAGTTTGTACAAATTCCAAAACACAACTTTGGATAGATGCCTAAATGTGCTGATACAACCACCCATTAAAACCAAGCCACAGTGTCTGCCCAGTTCAGAATGGTAATTGGTTGATGTTTTCCTATCGGCTGGTGATATTTGGTAGGTGGGGAGATGGAGACTGAAAAGGGAATTCATCAATCCCTGTGGTGGTCCCAAAGGTGCTTTTTTCAAAAAGCATCTGGACTTGTTGTTTTTCCTTGAAGATGTTTCGCTTCTCATCCAAGAAGCTTCTTCAGTTCTTCACTGAGAGAAACTGAGAAACTGAGAAGGAAATGTCTTCAAGCAAAAACAAAGCCAGTTGCCTTTTTGAAAAAAAAAAAAGAACCATTGGGACAACCATGACCTGGATGACTGAGATTCTCCATAGACAATCCCTTTGTTCAATATACTTTTATTGCCATCAATAAGAAAATTGCTGTTGGTGACAGTATAGGCATTAGCAGTGGGGACTGCACATTTTATCATCATCATCATCATCATTATCTTTTAATGACCCCACAATCCCTTGAGGGATGGAGTCAGGGCAACATAAAGGAGTAGCAGAATGTTTTAATGGCCGGATGCCCTTCCTGTTGCCAATGCGGAGTTCTGTTCAGCAGATAAATTCTCATTGTGCCCCGAGAGAGAAATATCTGCCTCCACCTAGGATCGAACTCACAGCCTCCTGATTGTGAGACAAGAGCTCCACCTGTAGGCCACCGCACCACTCCGTACAGCGCATTTTATGCTAGTTTAATTTTCTGCTAGTTGAAGAGCTAACTAAGCCACAGGCAAGAGCCCCGTGCAGATGACGCTGCATCGGTTAGATGGAGCGAAGCTCTTGAGAATTCTACCCGCTATCTCAGCTAGATCCTTTAATTCAAGTTATGTGGCCTTCGGCTATTCATAAAAGGCGGGTTCATATCCCATTTACTCATAAGAACGGTGGCTTAGTGTGTGGCAACCACCACTGTGGTTTATCAACCATAAGTTAGGGCTTAACATGTGAGGTGAAAATTGTCACCGTTGCATACAAACCTGGCTTGAAGGATTCACCTAGAAATACACGGTTTAGAAATAAGCTCCGTATAGGAATCTTTCCCATTACACAACCGCTGCGGTAAACGGCTGTGTGGATTTGCATGTCTTCCCAGCCTGGCCATCTCCGTCGGTATGTAATTCTTGGGGGCATTAAAGTAAAGAGTCTCCAATCTTCTCCAGGGAGAGGGAAAACGAGGCTTCCCAGGGTGCGGAGTTGCTTTTAAAGGAAGACTCATTTCTTCCACTAAGCCCCCAGATTCCAACGAAGGAGGCGTATGGCAGCAACCACAGCGTCCCCTGGATATTGCCACACAGGCCTCCTTGCCGTGGCAGAGTGAATCATTGCGTGGCGCGGCTCCAATCAGCCAGAGGTATCATGCAGAAGCCTAAATTTAAATGTTAAAAAGCTTTTGTTCATTACCGGGAGCGTCCCTTCTCTTCCCTCCTCCCATTTGTCACTCCGAGCAGAGCTGTGACTCCCTTTAATATCAAACAAATAATAAGCTCCCTCTAAAGTGATTTTTCTGACAAGGAGCTCAATATATTAAACTTTATCTATATTTTAATAGCCAATTTCACACCAAACTGCCTTCTTAATAATGTATTTACCACCTGGGGATATTATTCCAACCCATCTGGAAAGAACTGGAAATTAACTGTCCCTAAACTGACTCGGCATGCACTTGAGATGCAGTTGCGATAGTTTCAGTCCTGGTCCTAAGGGAGAAAGAAGCTTGAAGGTGGGATGGGGCCAGAAACATCTGGGGATGTGCGGAAGGGTGGGGGGTGGGGCAGAGAAGAGAAGCTGGCCTTGAAAGCTGCAGGGAGTAAAATGTCAGTCGCCAGAGGCAGGAACTCGGGGATGAATTAGCAAACCGTAATCCAATCCAGGGTCTTTTTCCACCACCTTATTTTCTTTCCTGCAAATGCACCGGGGAAGAGAAGGAAGGTAGGTCAGTGGCTGTGATGGAACATAGAAATCGTCTTGGGAATGGGAAGGAGACAGTAGAGGTACTTCTCAACTTACACCCTCAATTAAGACTTGATTTTTTTTTTCCCCATGGCTAAGCAAGGCAGTTACAGATAGTCTTCAACATACAACAGTTCATTTATGTTCTGACCCAGCTACCCAAACACAACAAACCCCTCTGAAGTTAACTCAAAGATTCCTTTATTAGGAACCCTGGCAAAAAGTTGTTTTCTCACTGCAGGCTAACAAGTCCGTCCGCCCAGGAAATGAATAGTTGTCTGCCACATCTATTCATCTCCACCCCCTGCCTTTTATCCTCAGAGCTAGGGTGGAGCCTCGCTAGCAGCAGTGGCTCTTTGTCCCAAGGACCGGCCCATAGATTTCCACAGCTCTCCTCTCCTCTGCCTTCTGCTCATCCGTGCATCAGGCACTAGACCTAGCTGTTCCTCCTCTTCCTCATCAGCCACCTCCAGACTTTGGGGCTATTGCCTCTCCATCTGAGGGCTGACAGACTACCCACTCTGTCTCTCTCTCTCTCTCTCTCTCTGAGCTCCACTCTCTCTTGAATTGAATTCTTTATTGTCCTTGTATGTATATACACAGTATACATACAACAAAATTGACATAACACCCAGGGACCAGACTCAACATGCACACACACATGACAATCCCCAAACACCTCCCCCGCCCACCAAAATTTCCTGCCCCCTAAAAACACACAAGCATCCACACCACAGACCAAGTAATATTGTCCAACAGCTCATTGATGGTGGTCCTTAAGTTCATTGTGAAGTGCAATTATAGCTCTGGGATAAACACTGTTCAGAAAACGTTTTAATTGTTCTGTATCTTCTGCCAGAAGGTAACAGTTCACAAAGATTGTGAGCAGGATGGGAAGAGTCTCTGAGAATGTTGTGCGACTTCCTCAAACAGCGAGTTGAGAAGATGTTGTCCAGGGCTGGTAGCTGGAGCCTGATGATATTCTGGGCATGGCTTGGTGAGCGTGGCATGGCTTGGTGGGTGTGGCTTGGTGGGCATGGCTTAGTGGGTTTGGCAGGGGAAGGATACTGCAAAATCCCCATTCTCCACACCCACTAACCTGCTTTCCAGCTCCGTTCTCCTGTGCAGGGCAACCAAAGAAGACCCAGCCAATCAGCTAGGACTCAGGAGGCAGAGAATAGATGGGGGGGGGGTAGTCAGAGGTGGGATTGGCCAGTTCTCTGAACTATTCACAATTTCCACTAGCGGTTCTCCAGAACTGGTCAGAACCTGCTGAATACCACCTCTGGGTTTAACCCTAACCTTAATCCATGCCATCTCTAGGTCAGAATGATGTGAAAAAACCTCAACTTACAACAGTTCATTTAGTGACCATTTGAAGTTACAATGGCACTGGAAAAAACGACTGTTTTTCACATGACCATTGCAGCATCTCCATGGTCATATGATCAAAATTCAGATGCTCAGCATCTGAACTCATATTTATGATGGTTGCAAAGTCCCAGAGTCACTTTTGTGAACTTCTGACAAAAAAGGCAATAGGGAAGCCAGGTTCACTGAACAACTGTGTTACTAACTTAACAACTGCAGTTAATTCATTTAACAACAGTGGCAAGAAAGTTGTAAAATGAGACACAACTCACTTAACAAATGTCTCACTTAACCACAGCAATTTTGGGCTCAAGTGTGGTCGTAAGTCAAGGATTTACCTATATTTCTCTTGTTAGAACTCAACAAGAGCTGAACTCAACAAGATTAAATCAATTAATGGGCTCACAGGATGCATAGAATCTCAAACGAATCCAACAGGCAGCATTCATGAACAACATTACATTCCTTTTTACCCACCTCCCAAAAGACATGAAGTCATCATTAACACTAACCAAGTATGGAGAATAATAAGGAAGCAGCCACTGTATTTCTAAGTACCGTGCAAATCTATTATTATTGTAATTTAGATTTACATCCTGCCTTTTGTTTTTCAACCATTAAAAAGCGCATTCATGGGGGGAATTCCTTTCATTCTGTATCCATAATAACATTTTTTATTCCCTTGGATTGAGAAAAAGCAACTGGCCCAAAATTCCACAGTGAGCTTCAAAGGCTGAAGGTGGATTAGAAGTTGGGTCTCTCCGTTGCTAATTCATTACCTTAACCAATACATTATCTTGGTTGTCTCAACCACATTCACAACCTGTAAGAGCCTGATATGTATTAAAGACCTCACTAGCTATTGCAATGCTCTGTCAGGAAGAATGGAGAGAAGAATCTTTGAATCACACTTGATGCACAAATTTCCTTAAACCATAGTTTGTTCAACTCTTGTCTTCAACTGCTCGAATTAGCCCAGCCTACAAAACCAAACCCATGAGCTTACGACTTAATGTACCAAATATTCCAAATGAGATTTAGAGATGTAAGTTGGGTAGATCTCCCACCTCTTGGAAGAGTCTTCAAGAGTAGCTTTGCCAAAGAAAGGGCTTCTGAAAGAGGGGAGGTTTTCCTGACCCAAATTAGGAATCAAAAGTTCTTCCCCCCTACCCCAGTTGACAAGTCAATCACATGGTCCGGCCAGGTCACAGTCACAACTCCAGCTGGCTTCAATCCATGACTCTCCAGCACCTGGTGGGAACATCCTTGGTTCCCAGGAGACGAGTTTAATTTTGGCTACAAGTCCACAGCGATCTCTATCCCCCCTGTCCCATTCCCACAGCTCCATCCAGCCTCACTGTGGCAGCCCTGGAGACACTTCAAAATGGCTTCAGAGTTGACACCATTAGCTTCCTTGAGTTGTGTTCTTCTTTGGCCAGATCTGCTCAAGTCTACCATATACTTTTTATGAATCCGGCCCCATTCTGGTGTAGAAATTTGTCTCCTTTGTGTCTGAAGAAAGAAGTAAAGGATAACTATCTCAACAGAGGGAATCAAAGTCTCCAATTAATCAACCAAGCAAGGAGCCGACGTGTGACGGATAGGTCAAAAGGGGGAGGTGTAAAAAAAGGCATTTTCCTTCTTGCAGTGGGAAGCTATGAATGCTGACATTTACTGGTGGGGAGGCGGATTTTGGGAGACCAGAATCCCTAACTTAATCAAAGAGATAACAAGAAATACTATAGATGAGGAGCTTGCAGGAAATGCCAAACAATAGATATGGACCCAGTGGGTCTGGTGCTATGATGGAGATAATAAACTGTATAAAAACATGTCACAGTGTGATAAGTGAAGAATTAGGTTCAATTATATCTTTAAAATAATAGATATTCCCCTGGTGTTGCCTGTCTAGAGGTACAATAGGGTTTGATCAGACTTGGCTTGGATGCAGAAGGACCTGACTTGCATCTAAATAGGGTTTGGACCAGGATTGTCTTCTAATGTTCTGGAGATGAGAAAAATCGAAAGGAAACCAGACAGATCATTCCTACCTTGTGTTGTTTCATTTAAAGCTCTCTCTACTCCTATATTATTGTTTTTAGATATATAAGCACTGTAGGGAGCAAACGAACGTCACTGGAAAAATCATACCTATAAATATTGAATTTCTTGAGTCAATTTAAGGGGAAAATTATACTTCTAGCATAGTGTTATATTGGAAATCCAACACAGAGACACACCACAATTGCTCCTGCTAGCCAAAGACTCTCAAACCTGCTGTGAGTTCATCTAAACTATTGTTTTTCAACCAGAGCAACTTAAAGATGTGTGAACTTCAACTCCCAGAATTCACCAGGCAACGATCTAGGTGGGGAATTCTGGGAGTTGAAGGCCACACATCTTGACCTGACTGAGGTTGAGAAAAACTATTCTAAACCCTTCCTAGAGGACCTCCTGAGCATTAGGTCCCATTTGGAAAACAAGCTGAAAAAGAACCCCTCTTAAAATAGTAGGGAGATTGTTTGTAGCTAGTTAGGATAGCAATTTTTTTAAAAAAATGAAATTTAAACACATAACTTTTCAGCTGAAAATACTGAATTATAGTTTTGAAAGTGACCTTCTTAGCTATCTTTTTTTTTTAAAAAAAAACTTGATCTCTGCATCTTTAAGAAAAATGCTGGTTGGTTGATTATTTGGTTGGTTTGGTTAGTTGATGATTGGTTGGTTAGTAGTTGGTTGACTTGTTGTTTGGCTGGTGGTTGGTTGGTTGTTTGGTTAATGGTTGGTTGGTTGGTTCTTGGTTGGTTGGTTGGATGGTTGGTTGGTTAGTTAGTTGGGTGGGTGGGTGGTATATACCACCTAAACAGAGTCTAGCCAAATGCATCTTAGAATTGTGACAAGAAGGTTTTAGATGGCATTAGTGCACATATGCACAACTAGCTGAATATATGTGGCCCTCAAAGACCTATCCTGGTCATGTTTAATATTCCCAGTCTTCTGACCATGAGAAGTGTGCCATTACAAGTATAGGAATGGATATGGCTGCCACACTGCCATACTTGTGCTGATGGGATTGCTCCAGTTCTATCTTCAGATTTCTCCTCTGCCACCATAAAGAGCACCAGTTTAGCACCAAGTGCTCTGGTGGATGTCCACAGAAGGGTTTGCCTTAGTGCCTTTTGAGTGCAGGAAGTGTCTTCTGGAAGATTCTCCGGCAGCTCTGTTGGATGGCTTTTTAATTCTGGTCCATTAGCTTGCTATAAGATTGGCAAATGTGTCAGACAAGGGGTCATAAGGAGAATCTCTGTAACACCTCCAGTGTGACTCATTCTTATTTAACCAGACATTTCAGCCACTTAGAATTCTTATGATTTTATGAATTATTCATTTTTTCACATGCACATACTTGTCCCCTTCAGCTCTGGCATCCCTTTCCTCTGAGGCAGAGGTCCTGCTCTTCTTCAGCCATCCCTTCAACCATTCTTCAACCCTTCACTACAGCTCAGTTATCCAGAGGAGTGAATGTAAGAGATTTCAGTGCCAGAAACAGTTCTCCCTAACTGCATCTCCATCCCTGTTCATGCCTAATCTAACCCATCCCAAGACTGGTCTTTGTCATTGGCTAGCTGGGGCGGGGGGTACAAACACACACACACAGAGACACACAACAACATACCCTTTCTCTGGTTTTCATCCAGAGAGAAGGGTGCCATTTGTCCGGAATGGTACAGGGTATAGGGCAAGGGTCTTCAAAATTGGCAAGTTTAAGGCTTGTGGACTTCAGCTCCCAGAATTCCTGAGCTAACATGACTGGAGGAGGAATTCTGGGAGTTGAAGTCCACAAGTCTTAAAGTTGTCAAATTTGAAGACCCCTGGTATAGGGTTTCCTGCCTGAGCAGGGGTTGGATTAGAAGAAGGCCCCTTCCGACTCTGTTTTTTCTGTTATTCTGCTGAGTATCCACTCCTAGATTCATACCAGTGACCCCTCACCTAGGCGGGGGGCACACCATTCAAAGCATCTTGGGGGACCCCCAACTTCCAGAGCAAGCCTTCCACCTCTCTCATCCCTCTCCGGCAGTCCTAGCAGCAGTATATTGTGCCCAATTCTGGCTACCAGCTTCAACAGTCTGTCATCCAATATCTGGGTTTGTTAGTGCCATCATCCAGAATAACGGAGTTGGAAGGGACCTTGGAGGTCATCTAGTCTGATCCCCCCTGCCCAAGCAGGAGACCCTGCCCCATTTCTGACAGATGGCAGCCCAGTCTCTTCTTGAAAGCCTCCACATCCAGTTCTGGGTGGGATCTTCCATCCAATCTCCCATTGATCTTTTCCCTTCAGTATCCTGCAGCTGTTGCTGTGGCTACCACTGCCCCAACCGTCCCCGTCTCGGATTGGCACCTGCAGCTTTCATTTTCCTAACTGGGATGAGTCCAGATTCTATCACTTCACTGCTAACTCTTCCCCCTTGCCGTGCTTTTGCCAGGCTCGTAACTGCATGAAGCCCTGGCTAAGGCAAGGCAAATAAAAGAAAATTATTATGTTTTGTTTTAGTTACGATTGCTGCTTTGCCCACCCTACATCTGGAAGTCATATTTTGGATTGCATCAGGCAACCCATTTGGGTAGTAATTCTTCTCTGTTGATGCCAATGGCTGATTTGTTGGTGTTATCATAATATATTGTGTGAACTCAACCAGCTGTTCTTTCAGTTTCATAATATATGCCTTAACATGATGCACAAACCCAATTAATGGGGCCTCCTTTAATAAACTAGGTTAA
Source organism: Pseudonaja textilis (assembly GCF_900518735.1). Next base: position 4,521,572 of record NW_020769350.1, on the reverse strand, counting down.
GCAGACCATGTTTCCATGAAATATGTGAATGCCATTATACTGCTACAGGGTAAAAAAGAATACAGTGATTACCATCTGCTTGTAGGATGTATCCACAAAATATCATCTTCCACACCCGGCTCCAGTGTTAAGTGTTAAAGGCTTCATGCCTTTAAATAGCAAATATTGGATCTGGTGAAGTTCAACTTAAACTGAATGAATTAAGCATGTCAAAGAATTGCAGGATACCAAAAAAAAATTAACTCAAATTGCTAAACACCTGGATTACTTTTGAAAATTAGATTTAGATACTTGAGATTGTTTACTACAAAAACTATCCTCCCTACCCTGTCCTGAAGAGCTGCTACTCCTAAACTAGGTAACACTTACTAGGTAGGTTGTGTTCATCAGATAGTACTAGTGTCCACCAGTTATGCTTGCTAGACAGCTGTGTTCACTAGATAGCATTAGTGTTCACGAATAGTTCTCACTAGTTGTGTTCATCAGATAGCATTAGTGTTTTCCAGTTGTGCTCATTAGACAGTTGTGTTCACTAGTGTTCAGTAGTTGCTCTCCATAGACAGTTGTGTTTACTGGATAGCAGTAGTGTTCACTAGTTGTGCTTACTAGACAGTTGTGTTCATGAGATAGCACTAGTGTTCACCAGTTATGCTCACTTTATAGCAGTGTTCCAATATTTGATGGGCTGCCACAAAGAAGAGAAGGTCAACCTATTTTCGAAAGCACCGGAAGGTACAGGAAACAATGGATGGAAACTAATCAAGGAGAGAAGCAACCTGGAATTAAGGAGAAACTTTCTAACAATGAGAACAATTAATTAATGGAACGGCTTGCCTTCGGAAGTTTTGGGTGCTTCATCATTTGAGGCTTTTAAGAAGAGACTGGACAGCCACTTCCCTGAAATGGCATAGGGTCTCCTGCTTGAGCAAGGGGCTGGACTAGAAGACCTCCAAGGTCCCTTCCAACTCTATTATTCTGTATATTCTGTGAGTGCTGGTAATAAAAGCAGTAGGTAGCAGAATTCTTTCTCAAGCCTAATCTCCAGCCATCCTTTGCATTTCTTCATGGCTGGAGACATGACTAAAAATAGTCCAGCCTCTAAAGGGTTTGAGGGGCTTCTCTCCCCCTTTTCTATCTTAAAGCTGTAAATACTTAGGGAAAAATACTTGGATTCTATGGTAACAGAGCTAAAAGAATAAACAGGGACCTCAGCACAGATGTTTGTTGCAGATAGTAAAGATTCTCCACTAAAGAGGGCGCTCTGTTATAATTTTTCCAGAAAATCCAGTAATGTGCGTGGAACTGATATGAGCAAAGATGAAACCTACTTCTGCACACACAAGAGAGACAGGATGCAATTTTCCAATTGCTTCCCTCGCTGCAGTTTTAAAATCATTTCTCCCGACCATATTGCAGCACGATTCAGTAACAGGAGCATAGTTGGAAGGGACATTGAAGGTCTTCCAGTCCAGGGTTCCCCAAACTTTTGGACCTTAGGGACCACCAAACTCATAATTTTAAATCCCGGGGACCACTAATATGAATTTTGACTGACGGTGGCTTGCTGACGTTGGTGGGAAAGTCGGTCCTATATCCAGAGCTGCAGGAGTCACAGGACTGGCCCTTTGGTCAGCCCAGAGCAGCTACTCCTCCACCTAGGTACACCAGCCTGCCATGGACTGGAGGAGCTGCTCTGGGATGACCAAAGGGACCGACTTTCCCACCAATGTCAGCAAGCCACTCCAGGGTTGATTTCCCTCCCCCACCATTGGTCTTACCTTCCAGTTCCAGCTCAGGTGGCTCTACTCGAGGTAAGGTTTGTGCTCAGCTGAAGGGTGGGAGTCAGTGGGTGGGTGGGCCATGTGGGCGGCACAGCCTTGTGTTCCTGCGCAGCCTTAATTGCTTTGGGGAGAGTGCTTTGGGGGGAACATTTCTCTGCAGACCACTAAAGTTTTCTCACGGACCACTGGTTGGCAACCACTGTGCTAGTCCAATCCCTTGCTCAAGGCAGGAAACCCTACACCATTCCAGACAAACGGCTGTCCAGTCTTTTCTTAAAAACCTCCACTGAACTAGCACCCACAACTTCTAGAGACGAGCTTAATTGTTCTCCTTGTTAGGACATTTCTCCCCAAGTCTAGAATCTCTGATAAGTTTCCATCTGTTACTTCTTGTCCTGCCTTCAAGTGCTTTAGAGAATAGCTCAGCCCCCTCCTCTCTGGGCAGCCCCTCAAATATTGGAAGACTTTTATCATGTCCTCCCTTTAGATCACTTTTAGTTTAACAGAGTTGGAAGGGACCTTGTAGGTCATCTAGTCCAACCTCCTACCCAAGCAGGAGATTCTATACCATTTCTGACAGATGGCAGTCCAATCTCTTCTTGAAAGCCTCCCTTTATCCTTCTCTTTGTTAGACTAGACCTATCCAATTTCTGCAATCATTCATCTTATGTTTCAGCCTCCAGTTCCTTAATCAATAGGCAACTGGACTTTCTGCTTTTTCTTTGAAGATGTCTTGCTTCTCATCCAAGAAGCTTCTTCAGCTCTGAAAGTATTCTTGATATGTTTCAGCCAGTGGTGGTATTCAAATATTTTTACTACCAGTTCTGTAGGCATGGCTTGGTGGACGTGGCAGGGGAAGGATACTCCAGTCAGAGGTGGTATTTGCCGGTTCTCCAAACTACTCAAAATTCCCGCTACCGGTTCTCCAGAACTGGTCAGAACCTGCTGAATACCACCTCTGGTTTCAGCCTCCAGTCCCCTAATCATCTTTGTCGCTCTTCTCTGCACTCTTTCTAGAGTCTCAACATCTTTCTGTATGGTGGTGACAATATTCAAAGCATGGTCTTACCAGAACAGCATAAATGCAGTACCAACACTTCACACGATCTGTTAATTATCTCTAAACTAAAGTTCAGTGAGGTCATACCAGGGCTGAATTTGACCCAGAGATTAGTCTTACCCCTGGTGGTGAGTTTTGGGTGTCTCTGAAGAAGATGCACATTTATTTTTAGAAAGTAATTTGGTTTGTTTTCTGTTTGGAAATTGTTGCTTTTTTATTCAGGTCAGCTGTCCTGGATCTCCATGTTAGCTGGCTATTTTAAAAGGCCTGGGGTGGGAAGAGAAGATTGAATAAAAGGACAACATTGACAAGGAGAAGAGTTTGTATATCCTTCCTCTGCATTTAGAAGTATCTTGTGACTTCCTTTTCTTTCTGAAGACAAAATGGCTGGAAGGCGAAGTATTTCACTGACGGATTATAATTTGGAGAATTGAAGAAGTTAAGAGAAGCTTTCCTATCTCATTTATTAGACCAGTGTTGGCTGTGGAATTCTGGAAGTTGAAGTCTACCCACATTAAAATTGCTGAGGTCAACACCACATTGGTGTGAAAAATCAAGTGATAATAGGTGGCTGAAAAGGCCTTTCATACTACAACCTAAATGCAACATTGCTTGTCCCTTTTTGTGACCATTTTCTCCTCTTTGCTAAGGTGTAAGGACACACATATCTAAGAGTTTATCCTAAGATGCACAGCTAAAAGTCTAGAGAAATTCTCAGTCATCCAGGCCATGGTTGTCCCAAAGGTGTTTTTTCAAGAGACAACTGGACTTTCTGATTTTTCTTTCACTTCTCATCCAAGAAGCTTCTTCAGCTCTCTTCAGATTCTTGGATGAGAAACAAAACATCTTCAGAGAAAAACTAGAAAGTCCAGTTGCCCCTTGAAAAAGCACCTTTGGGGTATCTAAGAGTGTTAATTCTTTTTTTGAAGAAGCAGAGATACCTGTTTGATCCAGATTTTTTCTTGAATTTGTTTCATCCATCTTTTTAGGATTCAACCTTCTCAGTGCAGTAGCTGGACATTGATCCTCTCAAATTGTAAAATTCATGGCCTTGAACCTTGAGTTCATTGTTCTTCCCCATTCATACAGGGTGAATTAGCCTTTTCTGGTATAATACAATGTTAGACAGCAATTAATTCCCAATAGCAATCTGTCATCATCCTTCCTTTTAAGTCTTTCATCTTTGGGAGAGAACTTTGAAATTATTTCTGCTTCTGGTTAAAGATAGATGGCGGCTATGTTTCATTGCTGCAGCCATTTTTCTGGAGTGGTTTTTAGCGGGTGAAGATTCAGGAAACTTTCCCTGTTCCCTCATTCCCGCTGTCTACCCAACCCTTTCTTACAAATGCATCCCCTAGATGAGGCAAGACTTGGGATTAACACTAATAAAATCCAAGCATCTGATCAACCAGTCAAAAGCAGCATCCAGGGAATTCCTTGCTTGGCTCTTATTTACATTCCAGTTAACAATAGTTTCCAAGCTCAGCTATAAATAATTTCTTGGGAAGAGTGGTCTAATTAAACTTGTGGCAGCAAGAAAAGTACTTTTAAGCAAGTCTCAGGTCCTAATGAAGGTAATTGCTGGTTGGGGACAGCTTAGGAAATGGGAGGTGAAGTTTTCCCTGGGAAGCAGGGAGATATAGAAGAAGATCTACTTGGGGAGCATTTCCAATCAATATTTAATTGTGCAGCATATTAAAGTCATTAGTGTCCTTTTAATAGCCAGAAAGGCACCATTCTTGGAGGGAAAAGATGGGATGAGAATGAAGGAAGAAAGGCTAATCAAAGACTGGATTTCAGAGGGATTCAAAGACCTTTGCTAAAAGGAGACGTCAGTTGCAGGACTGTACATGATACATAAGCATCATCCAGAGGTGGGCAAATGTTGCATGTGGTATATTTGGGGAAGATCTGTGGTAGATAAATAATTAATTCCACTTAATTATACATTCTCCTTCTGCTCTAATTTGTGCTATTCAAATGAAGGAAGCTGGGTATAACCAAAGTGGACTTTCGTAAATAGGTGCTTAAGTGGGTGATTTTGAGCTTATACATCCAGGGGTATGTTTTTGGCACCTGCTTTATGGAATTCAGGTTTCTATTCAAAATCAAAATAGAATCTGCAAATGATATGGGCCAGTTAGGTTATATCTTACTCCCATATGTTATTGGGCAAGAATGATGTAAAATCATAGAATTAAAGCACCAGGCGGCAGGACAAGGAGCAACGGGTGGAAACTAATCAAGGAGAGAGGCAACCCGGAACTGGAGAGAAACTTTCTGACGGTCAGGATGGTTGGCTGGTGGAACAGCTTGCCTTCAGAGGTTGTAGGGGCTTCATCATCAGAAGGTTTTTTTTAAGAAGAGACTGAGCAGTCACTTGCCTGAAGTGGTAAAGGATCTCCTGCTTGAGCAGGGGGCTGGACTAGATGACCTCCAAGGTCCCTTCCAGCTTTAATCTGAATGATAGAATCATAGAGTTGGAAAAGATCTCAAAGGCGTTCTAGTCCAACTTCCTGCTCGAGCAAAAAAAACTTATACCATTCTGGTGAAATGGCTGCCCAATCTCTTCTTGGAAACGTCCAACAAATGGAGCCCCTACATGTTACAGGGTTAGAGAAATGGAGATGATATGATCTCTGTGGGTGGACGTCAACACCTTTTTTTTCTTTTCTTCCTTTTTCTAAAAGAATAAATTAACGAATGAAGCCAAAATGTCATTAGTTCTTTTCCAGCCACAGATGACCATGTGGTGCTGAGTTGAAATGCCAATGGGCAAAACCCTTCCTTCCAGCTGCAAGCCTGAACACATGAAGGCTATTGGAAACCTTCCCAGTTTCTCCCCATTGCTTTAGATGTACCAGTGCATGGTTTGCAGAATTGAGGTGCAGCCAGAACCATGATTGTACCTGGTTGCTAGTTACCTAGGGCAATAAAATATACACAACTTGAAGTTGACTAAACATTGACCTTGGGGTAGTGGGAAAGGGGAGGACTGGGCAGAAGTGAATGGAAGCCCAGATTGGGAGAAATATGCCAATGAGCAAAACCTTTCCTTCCTTCCTTCCTCCCAGCTGCAACCACAAGTAGTACTGCGCTAACTTAGATTGTACTCACAAAGGATACTATTTCGGTAGCTATCAGCCATTACATTTAAATAGACTCTTCCTCTCTGACAGAAGTGTAACTCTGATTGCCAGATGTTGTGCATGAGCAACTGAGTGTAAATGTCAAAATCAGGCATGGCTGTGGAATTTTCTAGGAGCACTTGGGAAACCATGATGGATGGTCAAGTCCTTAGCCTAGAACCACTAGGATTCAGAGCCAAGGGAAGAAGGAGAAGGAGTTTAAAGGATTAAGAGAAGTGTCATCAACAACGCTAAACTTTAGACTTATTTTTCCTTAGCTTTAAAAGCTAAGCAATAATGGGGAGAGAGAGGAGAGAGGAGAGAGAGGGAGACATGATGTCCCCTCCCATTGGAGCAAGCATGTATATGTCCATAATTTGTTATCAAATTCCATTTACTACAGCTTTACTGGTCTGTGGAAAGCAGTGAGAAATAGACTTACAATCCCCATCCAGTTCAAAACTTGAGGGATTCCTGTCCTTTCATGTTTCAGGTCAAGTAATGGTCAGTACTAAATAGATGCTAGACAAAGGTCAACATAATTCAAAGGGGGACTGGGTTTGAATTGCTTGTGGCAATATAAAGACTCTAAACTGATGACATGTTTTACTCCACCCTCCAGCTCTGCCTGCTCTTCCACATGAGTGGACAGAACAGGGTTAGTCTTTCATGCACTTGACCTTGAAATTCCAGGTGGGAAACAGTGTTATTCTCCAGCTGCAAATCTGCGGTGCCAATTGCCCCAAACATATCAGCAATAATGTAGATCGGTTCTTGGGCCACCCTTAATTCCCCAGCATCTTCTTTTCTGGTCTCAAAGATTCTCCAACTTTGAATGGGCAGGGCCAAATAATTTGTCCCATTTCGTTTCCACGTATCATATCATGTCTATATGGGGCATTGATGACATTAGCAAAATGATAGCATTAATACTCAGAAAAGATCCCCTTCATTGTTTTAAAATTCTTTTAAAGATCCAGGATCTGTATCTTGGAGTGGGGACTTTGATACCCTGGGTGTTGAGTCCTTGGGGTCACGAGCAGTGGTGGGATTCAACCGTTGTAACAACCGGTTTGGTGAGCTGCGCATACATGCAGTGCATTTGAAAACAGCTCTAAAACTTACCTTCTACTGCAGCTCTGGTGAGTAAAACAGCTGAGGCACCGCAATCTGCTCTGCCGTGCTTATCAGCTGGGCTTCAAACAAAGGGAATATAGGACAGACTAGCACAGTGGCGGGTGGGTGGGGCCAATATGTTGTCGGAACTACTGGTTTGCCCAAACTGGTCTGTACCAACTGAATTCCACCCCTGTGTAATTCCAGCAAAACTCCATTCCACCCAATAACCTTGAGACAGACATTTTCTCACAGGCTTTTTATTTGGATAGTAATTGGCACAACTGTGGAATCCCAAATCTGAAAGTTCTGGGCTTCCTTAAGTAACAACTACAAATCCATCCCCTGCACCCATCATCACATCACATGGCCCAATCACCATCCGTCCCAAGTTAAGACTTCCTTTCACTATGTGCAACATGACCTGACCTTGAATCAGAAAAAGAATTTTATTATGTCTAACTAGATATACTCCAATATATTCCCTCCCCCTCCCACTTGCCCAGGCTCAATTGGGGCAGTGTGGGAACATCGGATCTCAATATGTTGAGGCTCTAGAAAAGTACAGAGAAGATCAACCAGGATGATTAGGGGACTGGAGGCTAAAACATACAACAAACGGTTGCAGGAAGTGAGCTTGGCTAGTCTAGTAAAGAGAAGGACCAGGGGAGACATGATAGTGGTCTTCCAATATTTGAGAGGCTGCCACAGGGAGGAGGAAGGGGTCAAGCTATTTTCTAAAGCACCTGTAGGCCAGACAAGGAATAATGGATGGACACTGAAGAAGGAGAGATTTAACCTGGAAATAAGGAGAAACTTTCTGACAGTGAGAACTATCAACCAATGGAACAGAAGTTGCCTTCAGAAGTTGTGGGAGCGCCATCAGTTGAGACTTTCAAGAAGAGATTGGACTGCCATTTGTCAGAAATGGTGTAGGGTCTCCCGCTTGGGTGGGTGGGGGGTTGGACTAGATGACCTACAAGGTCCCTTCCAACTCTGATGATCTGTATCTGTATCCATAGAATATGACTTCCAAAGCTGATACCCTGGTCATGACGATTCTGCCATTCTGCAGAAATGTTTTGCTTTACTTCTGTTTGGGAGGCTCTCCTGTTTACCTTCCTTCAACAGTGAGACCAAAGACAAGGAGGTTTTCTGGCTGATTTTCTTTTTTAACCTGCCACCGGATGATATTCCTCTCCAAAGTATGAGTAATGCAGGGGAAAAATAATAGGTGTCCCAGTTTTGTCTCTTTAGTGAAAGCTTAACGGATTCTCATCCCTTGAGCCATCAATTCAAAGCTTCATCATAACACTGACAAAAAAGAAAGCCAACCCTTATTCTCCTATTTCCCTGGAATTATGAAGCCCACCTCCACTATTCATTTTCCAATAAATTTCATTTAAAAAAGATAAATAAGATATTTATTTAGATAAATAAGTTATTAGCACTTTGCTGGCAAGAATGTGCAAGGACTTATGGATAATCTAAGGGGGGAAAACGCCTTATTGAGCAGAATTTAATAAGTGGAATTTGTTCTGTGAAGGACTTTTATATAAAGTTCAGGATATATGAATTAAAGGGAGAGGAAAGGGAGGAGGGGAAAAAAAAGAGCTTTTGATTATTCTATTCACTCTCCATTTCTTTCCACACGCTACTTTTATGTGTGATGAAGGGGGGGAGGAAAGTATGTCATTAATTCTACAAAACCGCATGGCCAGTTTGACAAGATAAATCAGTTGATCCCATTTATTCAACATTAGTGGGTCCCACGGTACAACCTGTGTCTTAATAGTTTCAACTCACAAAAAGCACAATGACAAGAAGTAGTCAGTTCCGAGTTGTGTATAATTAAGCACAGGAGACTGCAGTTCTTTTCAAGGATAGAAACTCCATTGCTCATTGAATGGAATCCTAGTTTGGACTGGTGGAAACTGCCTTTGGTGAACAGTGGATAGCAGTAGAGATTGTACCTTCGCACTGACCTTGGAAAGCCACCCAAATGTTTGATTGAACTTCAGTGGAAGAGCCCACAGGGGCAGAATAAGCAAAATCATCAAAAGATCATTTCCATGCAAATTTAATCTAGTATAAGAAGGATTACATTTCATAATCTCCATTCTAATAATGGGGCAGGGATAAGGAACATGGGGCTTGTGGGCACCATCGTGATTCACATGCTGATCATGGTACGTAGATGACTCCCTGTCCCATAACCCTAACTTGATTTCTGTCAGGGTTCCAGGTAATAGACCCATAGCCAACAAAACGAGGCAGGCAAATTCCTCAAAGAATAGCTTTATTGGAAATATCATATTGGGACAGATCTGGTGAAAACCAACTTTAAAGACTCCCGCCGTTTTCACCAAATTACAAGTGAAATTTTATCACTTTCTCAAAATAATCAGTCACACGGTCCAATCACGGTGCAGCCTGGCATCCGGGTAGCATCACTCCGCCTTCCTCCGACCAGGTGTGAGAATGTCTTCGGTTCCCAAGAGAAAGTATTTTGTTTTGGCTACAAAATCCTCTCTATCTCAAATCCCCCCCTCCCTACCCCTCAGCTCCAGTGTGGCAACACTGAAGTGATAAAAACGGCCAGGTCAGCTTCTTCAAACTATCAGAGTCATAAAATAGACTGGGAAGCTTATTTATTCATTTGATCGTTGATAGCTCTTCTTTATTGTTTTTGCAAACAACTCAAAGAGGAGAACATATCCAACACGCCTTCCTTCTTCTGTTTTCCCTACAACAGCAATCTTGTGAGGTGGATTGGGTTGAGAAAGAGTCCTTCAGAGGAGGGTCTGGAACTAGCTCCTCCCACCTGACTTCAGTCCTACTCAAAATTACTTTTTACATAGTTTATCCAATCCCTTTACTTCGCTAAAGGTAACCCTGGAAAGAACATCCTTTCTGCCCATTATTCTTCTTTTTCCAATCTAGCAAGTGGCAGCTGTAGAAAACCCCATATAGCTTCTTTTCTAACACACTTCCCAGAGTACAAGCCCAAATAGTGAAACAAGTACTGGAGGCATCATTATTCATGCAGATGATATTTGCAATTCAATACAGCTAATTAGTAAAATGATGGAGGAAATTAGGAGTTGCTGCAGGTATATTAATATTAATAAAACAGCTCTGCAGCTTTATAAAATAATGATTGGCTGCCTAAGATAGCAAATAGTGGGGAGGCACGAGGCCTGTTCACACAACTGGTGGGGCATGTACTTGAACCAATTTAAACAGTGAAAGCAATGAAGAGGAAACAAAAATGTGTGTGTTAACGCAAGTCAAGAACTTAAAATAACCCTTGCTTGGGGCCATAGACTGGCTGCCTGGAGGAAGCAAAAAAGGTTTAATTTTGTTTAGCTTAACTTTGCACAATGAGGTTCAGTGTTTCTAAGCTTCTGTACGAATCCATTTTGGGATCCAAGAGTCCCTGTTTAGGTCATAATAAGAATATTGAGCTGTCAGGTTCTCGGTGGCTTCAAAAAAATTAGCGGTATCAAGATCGTAATTAATCCTGAGAAGTATCAACTATGGATGTCATGATGGCAAAAGAAGTGAAAGATAGATATGCCAAGTCGCATTATACCTTGATTCTAATTGATGGGACTTTTCCTGCTAATTTGGGACTAAATTAGAAACTGTAGAAGACCTGTGACCTCCACAATGTGTTTTTCCAAGAAAAGACTTGAGATTGAATTTAACAAGTTCAGACTTTCTTATTCTTGCTCCAGTTGACTGGCAAACACTTGAAGAGACAGAAAATATCTTGCTTCACACATGTTAGATGCCATCATCTATGGGCAACATCAGTTGGTTCCTCAGCAACATAGACTCCATAGTTATCTATGTTGGCCAATGGAGGTTGGATGGAAAACATTAAATTCAGTTGTTTCTTCTGAAAGAGTCCATAACACTCCTCCATAAGGGTGAGATTATGTGGTGGGTTCTACAACCATGAATGGCTATCTATGCATCCTGTTAGCATTATTTATAAGATTGTGGAAGTATCTTCTGGAGCTCTAATGTTCATTTGGCTCTGTGTCCACACATGAAGCCTACTTTCATGACAGGTTAGATTTGGGCAAACTCCCCCAATTTGGAACCTTTCAGATATGTCAAATTTTCTATCTTTTCCACAATGCTCTAGCCAGCATGCACCTTAATGAAATGGAGAACGGTGGTCCCCATACATTTATGGGATACCGCATCATAAAATAGTACACAAGGAAGTTATCAGAACTCCTCAGCTTCTATCTAGATTGTCTGTCATTCTTAATTTTACTTTGGCTACATATCCATCAGATTCCCCTTAGCTCCAATCGCTTGGGGGTCTCCATTTGCCATCTGCTATGGCTTTCTAGATTCCAGCATTTTAGCTGAACCTCCCTCAGTATAGTCTCATTAAAAACAACCAAATGAATGCCAGGTAGATCACTATTAGGTAACAGATAACAGATAATCAGAGTTGGAAGGTACCTTATAGGTCATCTAGTCCAACCCCCCACCCAAGCTGGAGACCCTACACCATTTCTGACAAATGGCAGTCCAATCTCTTCTTGAAAGTCTCAAGAGATGAAGCTTCCACAACTTCCAAAGGCAACTTCTGTTCCACAAGTTGATTGTTCTTACTGTCAGAAAGTTTCTCCTTATTTCCAGGTTAAACCTCTCCTTGTTCAGTTTCCATCCATTATTCCTTCTCTGGCCTTTGGGTGCTTTAGAAAATAGCTTGATCCCACTTTCTCTCTGTGGCAGCCCCTCAAATATTGGAAGGCTTCTATCATGTCTCCTCTGGTCCTTCTCTTCACTAGACTAGCCATGCCCAGATCCTTCAACCATTCATTGTATGTTTTAGCCTCCAGTCCCCTAATCATCCTGGTTGCTCTTCTCTGTACTTTTTCTAGAGTCTCAAAATCTTTTTTATAATGTGGTGACTGGATGCAGTACTCTAGGTGTGGTCTAGGTACAGTATCCTTCTCCATGACTCAAATTGGGAACAATCCATAGCTTCCAGTAAAGAGGGTTCTGCTTGAATAGTCCTGAGCAGATTGCCTCTGAAATGTTCCTCCTGGATATTGGCCTTGTCCCATGGACAACAGCTGTAATCCATTTCTTGAAATCCTGAAGAAATGGGCTCAGACAGCGCAGAAGTAGGGACCAAGCGTGGTCACTCCAGACATTGCTGAGTTTTAATTTGCATCCAACTTAACAATTGGGTGAGAACCATCTAGAATGAAGGAGAAATTTCCTGAGACATGAATAATTAATCAGTGGAGTGGCTTGCCTTCAAAAGTTATGTGTGCTCCACCAGTGGAGGTTTTAAAGAAGAGATTGGACAACCATTTGTATGAAATAATATAGGGTTTTCTGCTTGCGCAGGAGGGTTGGACTAGAAGACCTCCAAATCTTCTAACACTTATGTTATTCTGTTCTGAATTATGAAGCTGGTGGTCTTTCCAATCCATCAAAATTTGTAGATAATTTAGAATCGGAGACATGGATGTGCTCACCTGAGCTAAGACAATGCCCAGTAATTATTTCCGATGTCAGCTTCAGTTTGGTTTTGGTTTTTCTGGTTAATATAGGTAATCATCAAATGATAAAAATGCTCATAGGTGATCCTCTTCCTTGACTTTGATGTGTCAGAACTGTGGTTTCCAATAATACTCTTAGGCCAACATGGTCAACACATCTGGAAGATGCCTAGTTGGCTCTCTTAGGAGTTCACACTCATTCTTTAAGAAATCTATTGAAATACAGTGAACCGATCCAACAAGCAAAGTATATCAGCCTTGAGACACCACAAATCCGTCTGTTCCACAAATCCTTTGAACTCTTAGCATGTTTACATTTTGATTCTGTTTTCAAGCTGTCTCTCACTTAAAAAGCACAAGGAATAATTTAAGGATCCTTGGTTTTAAAAATTAAAATTGTATGCTGTTATTTCACAGTTGACCTGCAGGTCCCTTATCTCCACCCAATACAAGATTTTTATTTTGTCCTGCTTTGGAAATCAGAAGGAGAGAAATAAAAACCACACCTGCATGCTCACATTCAGAGAGACAGAGAGAGAGAGGAAGGGAGGCAGGGAGAGAGAGAGAGAGAGATCTGGAAAATCATATTTTCCAATTGTTTTGTTGTTGTTGTTGCTGAAACTGCTTAATGTGACAAATGGTGGCTTTAATAAAATGTCATGTGAAAAGATGGATCCAGCCTGTAAAAGGAATAATAGAGTTCTACAATCTGACATGTTTTGTGACATATTCATGAAGCAGTGAATAGCAGCAGATTCCATGAAAACATTCACCCATTTGTCTCACAAACACTTCAAATTATTCTGGGAAGATTGTTGTGTGATGGAAGTCCTTCTGTCCTTCAGACATAGACAGTTAAGAACGGAAAGGCTGAGTATCTAAACAGCTGGGTCAACTTTAGAAACAACGACAACAACAACCAACCAACCAACAAAGACCAGCAACCTTTTATCGAAGGCATTTTCAGAGCTAAATTATGACTTTCTTGCAATTAATTCTAAAGATAGACTTCTGGTGATTGATTCTGAGTCAGATTCTACTCATTGTGTTCAGGCCACTTGAAGCATAAAGGTGCCACAATAGTCCTTGTGATTGTACTCCTGTATAAATAGGAGACCTAAAAGGGAGAAGAAGAAATAAACAATGTCTTAAGGCATCTTTAGGCATTCAGTTCCAAATCTTCTCATATTTTGAAAAACACCCCAAACAATAATTTTATATATATGAAAAAATATCCCATCATTATGTCTCAAAGGTGCTTTGTCAAGAGGCAATTGGACTTTGTTTTTTTTCTTTGTAGAAGTTTTGTGTCATGCCCCTGATGTCAAAGAAGGAACAGCTGACAGGGAGTGGAAGTGTGGCTCCAGAGGTTGTGGAGGAGGCTGGGGAAGGGCAGAGGCTGGCTGGGCAGTCAGAGGAGGACCCAGGCCCATCCCCTCTCCAACCTAGGGCACACAGGGAGGAGAGGATAAGGGAGAGATGTGGTCTACTCAGGAGGAGAGGGCCATGATCCTCGTCATAGGTTGCAACTGTGACAACTGGATAAGAGGACGGACATGCGTACAGGCAAACACTGGAAACAAAGCATGGAAATATCTCTAGTTTATGGCTTCTCTCTGAGTTTGGCGTCCTTCCTAGTGTGTGTTATCTGTGGATGTCCTTCAGCCCTTATCTTGCCTGGTTTGTGTTGCTTTTTCCCTTCTTCTTGTAGCTGTTTGTGTGGGAGTTTTTGGTCTTCTGTCAAGATATTCGGAGCTTGGAAGCAAAGTGAAGGAATAAAAGGGGTTTCACCTGTTTTCTGTGACTGTGTTTGTTTTGTATCCCACCCTGGGTCATCACATTTCACTTCTCATCCAAGAAGTTTCTTCAGCTCTTGAGAGTCTAGTTCCCTCTTTGAAAAGCACCTTTGGGACTTTAAGATGGATGGATTTTCCTTCCTTCCTTCCTTCCTTCCTTCCTTCCTTCCTTCCTTCCTTCCT
>NW_020769350.1:4494227-4506958 GCF_900518735.1 Pseudonaja textilis | reverse complement strand
CCTTCCTTCCTTCCTTCCTTCCTTCCTTCCTTCCTTCCTTCCTTCCTCCCTCCCTCCCTCCCTCCCATCCATCCATCCATCCATCCATCCATCCATCATTTCCTTGTCCTTCCTCTGTCCCAAAGATGCTTTTTCAGGGGGCAACTGGACTTTCTGGTTTTTTTTCTTTGAAGAAGTTTCGCTGCTCATCCAAGAAGTTTCTTCAACTCTTGAGAGTCCAGTTGCCTCTTGTACCTTTGGGACAACCATGACCTGAATGACTGGGAATCTCCATAGACCCTGTTATTATATTCCAGAAAATTCTAGCCCTAATAGACAGATTCTGAGCAAGGGAAAAGGTAGTAAGTATCCCAAACCTTTTATAATCTCTGGTATTGTTAACCTTTTTGAAAAGGAGAATTGGACATCTTCTCATGTCTAGCTATTCGGGGCACCTACTGATAAACCCAAAGGTGCATTTCCAAACTGGACTTTTTTGGTTCTTTGCAAAAGTTTCACTTCTCATCCAAGAAGCTTCTTTCAAGGACCTTCAGGATACATACATCCTGGACAAGTTTTTTTTAATTTTCCACTCTGGCATACAGCTAAGAGATTTTTCCAGTGATATCTCATCCAAATATTGAGCAGACCCAACTCTTCTCTTCTTCCAAGATCAGCTAGATGTCCTAAGACAGACCTAGGAGATGAGTCCTGCATTTCAGGATGCAGGTGGCTATGCAGGTAAAATGGAGAAACATAAGACTATCTTCTTTGGATAAAAGCCAGAAGAATAGGCTTTCAGTACTAGTACCAAATTGTCTAAACTAAAAGGTTTCTAACATCCATGTAGCCATTCATGCACCTTATGAGCAGTGGTGGGATTCAAAAAAAATTACTACCAGTTCTGTGGGCGTAGCTTGGTGGGCGTGGCTTGATGGGTGTGGCAGGGGAAAATAGTGTAAAATCCCCATTCCCTCTGCACCCCACTAACCTGCCTTCCAGCTCTGTTCTCCTGTGCAGGGCAACAAATGAAGACCCAGCCAATCAGCTGGGACTCGGGAGGCAGAGAAGAGATGGGGGCGGGGCCAGTCAGAGGGGGTATTTGCCGGTTCTCCAAATTGCTCAAAATTTCCACTACCGGTTCTCCAAAACTGGTCAGAACCTGCTGAATACCACCTCTGCTTATGAGAGACCCAACAGTGGAGAGTGAATTCAAATTGGCAAAAACATTCAACCCTCAATTTTTCTACCCCTCCCCCAAATTCTTAACTTCATTGATCACCAAAGGGTTACCTATTTATCTACTCACATTTGCATACTTTTGAATTAGTAGGTGGGATATGTTAATGGGAGTTCACCCTGTCATGCAGTGGTCTGGTCTCGAATCTGGACTGTCAACTGTCCAACTGAGAAACTCAGTATCTTTAACCGCTGAGCCATCACACACACTCAACTCCAGGATGAGGCTAGTTCCATAATGATCCCAAAAGAACTACGTGGATGTTTAGCTTGAGGGTCATTATTTAATTTCACCCAAGGGCTGCATCCAAATAAAGAAGAAATACCTGTACTTGTTCGAGTCTCTTTTCTGGAAGTTCTGGGGCGCTTGTCATATCTGAACCATAAGTTGAATTGACACATTGAAGGGCCTTTTCTCCCTTAAGGCAAGGCCAGGTTTTAAAACAGAATATAATGGGTAAACCCTTTTGAGTACAGAGTAAGACATTTTCCATTCTAATGCTATAGGCCATGAACTAGTTTGCCTTCAGGGGCTGAGAAGATAGCCTCTCCTCTTGTATATCATGGTGCAATTAGCTAGCTTGTATACTACTGTCTTTGGTGTCCTTCCATCCTGTAGAGAGCCTGCTTCTTGGTCTGGAAGTCTGTCCAGCAATGGAGAATTCCATCTTCTCATCTCAGGTTATACACAGGGGTGGAATTCAAATCTTTTAACAACCGTTTCTGTGGGTGTGGCTAAGTGGACGTGGCTAGGTGGGCATGGCCATGTGATTGGGTGGACATGGCTTTTTCTTCATTTTGCAGCAACCCCCCCCCCTTTTTTTTTTGCTTCCTGGGCCTCAGGGAAGCCTCCTGGGTGAAGCAGTAAGACAACAAGGGTGATCCCGGCACAGCTGATCATTGGAACAGCTGATCGTTGGGAGGGGAAAAAGGGAAATACCTTAAGGAGTGACTGGACAGGGGAGAATGCAGTCAGCAATGTTGGGCATGCATGATAATAAGGACTGACTGGGCAGGGAGGGAAGGGGTGGGGAGAGAGGGGTGGGGACAGCACAAATTGCGAGTTTTCTAAACTGCACAGAATCATAACAACCGGTTTTATAGAACCAGTGTGAACCGGTAGACTCCCATGCCAGGTTATACATCAGAACTGCTTTAAACTTACCTAGGCCTTAAGACCTATCAGCGCCGAAAGAAGCTTGTGTTTTTTGCTAAATGGATTCCATTAATTTGATGGATGGGAATACCTGTATCCGTATTTGCCCCGTAACACAGAATTTAGAGAATTGTTGGAAATTAGATTAGGTCCTTTTTCTCCTCTCGCATCGTTCCTAGTTCTCTTTCAGAAGAAATTTCTGCCCTTCACTGTCCATGGGAAAACAGAACCAATTGTCAGTTTTCTTCATTGCTCTTCTTTTTCTAAAAAAAAAAACTGGAAAAGAAAAGGGGGAAGAAAGAGGGAAGAAAGACTATAATTATTTACCATACATCACAAAGCGGAAGGGAGTTTGAAGCTGTGTTTTGATAGCATGTTTACTGGAGAGAGGTCATGAGAGGCTTCCTATTAGAGACAGTGTTTATAGACGTCCCTTTCCATAGGGTGCTCTTATACTGCCATTTGAAAAGCAATATTAGCTTAGCCGAATGTATAGAAAGAGGGAAAAAAATATTCTTTGGTTACTATTGCTAGAAGCAAGAAAGACAACAGAAAACTGGAGAAGTCCAACGAACCTTTAGCAGGCCTGCTGAGCGGGGAGAAATCATTATATTACAACAATACTTCTTAAGGACTTGGCTTCTTTGATCCTTTTTATGTTGGATGGAGAGGGTGACCAAAGATGTGGGAAGCAGAAGCTGGACTGATTAATGTCTCCTGTTTGAAGAAAAGTTCCTACAGTTTCTACCAAAATTCAGCCCAAGGTTTGGCTCAAGCCAATTGTACTGAATTCACGTACTTTCAGGGCTTCGGCTGCTAGGAATGCGAGCAGAGAAACCTGTAACAAGGCTCGGTGGAATTAATTACTGCAAGACATGGGGATGGCTAGCCACTAACTTGGATGGCTCTAAGAGTCAGGTGGATAAAATCATGGAAGACAGGTCTATCAAAGATTTAAAAATGCAGCGTTACCCCGCAGCTGGTGGCAGCATGCCTGTGAATGCTGAGAAAAGCATGTGCTTCTGTCTTCCAAGAAGCCTGAGGCATCCGGATGCCCAATGGTGAGACAGAAATATTGGGCTTGCTCTTGTTCTTAAGTAACATACACAAAATGTGCCCCGCAAAATGGGTGTGGGCAGGTTAGATGTGGCTGTCCATTCAATCAGAATAGAACTGGAAGGGATTTTGAAGGTCTTCTAATCCAACCCCGTTTTCGAGCAGAAGACCCTATACCTGTCAGGGCTCCAGCAAATCCCCCTTATTCAAAGCAAAAGTCTCTAGCTGCAGCTCAGAAAAAGCAAACGGGTTTATTAGAAATGTCCTTGTTGGTGCGTGGCTGGGTGTAGCCGGTACCAAATCACATCATACATTTCCCCCCTTGACCCTGGTCTTTCCCCCCACCCCCTGGATGTGACTTCTCCAATAGGACACATCCGTCTCCAAGAGTCATCCATCATGCTCTCCAATAACCTTCTTATGCTTTGACAACTTTGGGCTGCTGAGTTGATTATCTAGGCATTTCAAGAATGCCTTGTTTTCTCCCACTTCCTTTTTCTGGCAGCTAAAAAGACCAATGGAGTATCTTTTTAGCTGACAATACCATTCAGACAAATGGCTGTCCCCAGTGTCCAATCTCTTCTTAAAAACCTCCAAGGATGGAGCGCCCACAACTCCTGAGGACAACCCTGTTCCAACTGCTTAATTCCAGATTGTAACCCTAACACTGACCCTAATCCTGTATTAAGGCCTCTGCGACTGGCCAGTGGAAGCCAGAATGGAGTCTCTGCTTCTTTCTGAAGCCTGAAGAACTTTGGAAACCGTTTGCCTAGTATAAGTGTGAGAAATCTATGCAGAAACTACACCTAGTGATAGGTTACACAAACTACTGAGATTTATCTTCTTCCATGTGCTGGTGTGGAAATAAAATATACACTTGTCTGGCTGTTCAAGAAACAAATAAAACTACTAATTCAGTGATGGGATTCAATTTTTTTTTAGCACTGGTTCTGTGGGTGTGCTTGGTGGGCATGGCTTGGTGGGCATGGTAGGGGAAGGATACTCTAAAATCTCCATTCCCACCCCACTCTAGGGGAAGGTTACTGAAAAATCCCAGCTCCATTCTCCTGTGCAGGGTAACAAAAGAAGACCCAGCCAATAAGCTGGGACTCAGGAGGCAGAGAATAGATGCGGGCGGGCCAGTTAGAGGTGGTATTCCAAACTACTCAAAATTTCTGCTACTGGTTCT
Organism: Pseudonaja textilis; assembly: GCF_900518735.1. The sequence goes on along the minus strand of NW_020769350.1, from coordinate 4,502,339 downwards.
CCGAACTAGTCAAAATTTCTGCTACTGGTTCTCCAGAACCGGTCAGAACCTGCTGAATACCACCTCTGTGCTAATTCCTCCTCCTCCTCTCTTTTTCCACATCCCTTCTCCTCTCTCTTTTTCCACATCCCTTCCAGTGTCATTTGGTTTTGATCATTCACATCTCCCTGGTTTATTTTACCTTATATTTTCAGTTTTAACACATACATACAAGACACACACCCACTGACATTTTTCCTCTGCTGCCTCCTACACACAATTCCAGTCCCACTTTGCAGTAAATATTATCTGCCCAAAAGAGCAACAGAAAACTGATCTGACTCCCAAGAGTACCATTTCTCCCTAGCCTTTTCCATTATTATTTTTAATTAGCTTCCATCTGTAATTACCAGCCTAGACATTTGCCAGAAAGAATCTCAGAGACAAAGGTCTCTCTCCCGCTAGCACAACATGATCAGTAAAGTTTGGAGAAGAAGCTTCTTTTGCAGATAGACAGATGTGGCCAGGATTCTGTGCATTTTCCAGAGTTTAGCAAAGTTGGGTTGAGCTGTCTTAAATCATCCAGGGATTATAAAACAGCATCCCTGATGAAACATTGGCACATTTACCCATTTGCTTGGAAGCCAAAGGGACAAATGGAATTCAAAAACAAGGAAAACTATGTACATCTGGACAGAAAGACCAGAGGGAGATGCTAAGAGAGAAGGTTTTTGGAGCCAAAGCTTATGAAAACTTGTTCTTCAATGGTCTTTTGAAGTTCTGGCCCACATATGTGTGAAGAAAACTTGCTTAGTTGATTTCCTCCAAGGAAAGAGAAATTGCTTTGGAGAAATTTCCCAACAGTGTCTCTCTGAAGGGAGCAGAAATTGTCCCAAACGTTCTTAAGACCATGAGTCCCCTTAAGTAGGGACATTTATCCAAGGAATGGTAAACAGGAAGAATGATCAACTAAAGACTTCCTTTGGAAGCTAAAGGAACTGTGGGGTACATGGAAGGCTGCAGATGCTGAAAAGAGGATTGTACAATGAGAAACAGGGCATCCACCCACCGTCTTGGCCACCTGATAACTAAAGAAGCACCAGAAGGCCACTCTGTCCCAGGGACAAATTTACTAAACTTGGCTTTGCTGCGAAAAATTTTGGAATCACACGATTCTTTTATTAACTTAAATAAAAACCAGCAGGGAAAAATGCAAGAACTTTTCTTTCCCACTGTTAGATTGGACTTGGAGATTCATGTAGGGCAGGAGTCACCAACCTTCAGGCCATGGACCAGGACCAACCCGTGGCCTGTTGGGAATCAGGCTGCACAGTGGGAGGTGAACAGTGGGTGAGTGAAACCACATATGCACGGAATCTAGGTTGCACACACTTCCTCCCTGCTCACCTGTTCCATGGAAAAAATGGTCTTCCATGAAACCGGTCACTTGTGCGAAAAAGGTTGGTGACTTCTGATGTGGGGAATTGCTTGAAAGCAGGACAAATAGACTTTTGGCTACCACTATGCACTGAAGATACATTTGCTTTCAACTGTTTATCCGAACACCTTGGAAAACTTAAGCAATCAGAAAACACTGCCAAGGTTCAGATATCAGGCTAAACCAGGGACAATCAACCTTTTGAGTGGCATGGAGAGCACTTCATATTTTGTACAGACCAAAGACCACAATAGGCAACGTGATGATGCAGAATGGACTGGACTGGTGGCCTAGTGGTGAAGCTGCTTGCCTCCCACTCAAAAGGTTGAGAATTCAATCCTAGGTAGAAGCAGATGTTTCTGTCTCAGGGCACAAAGAGAAAATATGTGCTGTGAACTCTGCATAGTTGTCAGGAAGGGCATCTGGCCAGTAAATGCTCAGCTCCATTGCGTTATCCCGACTTGATTTCAAATTAAGGGATTACAGGTCATAGAAAGTGTGTGTGTGTGTTACACAACAGTTTTCATCTCAGCCTGTCAAGAATACTGGAGCACTGATTTTTGGCAGGTCTTCTAAGAGGAAGCTACTGGCTGGAGGGTAGACTACAAAATATGAACACCATATAAACCAGGTTAACAAGTCTATTGGCAATCTCTCATGCTGCACCAAGAGCAGGAAAAGAATTGGAGGAGAGTGCTATTAATAGCCATAATGGAAAACAAAGGAATACCTATATCCACAGAGAGAATAGATTTGATAATAAGACGGTAGAGACAAGCAAGTTGGATTCAACACAAAAGCCTCGCCTCTGGTTGGCCGGTCAGGCAAAACACTGGAGTTCTTGCTCACATTCAGCAAGGCAGCTCCTTTTGTTTTTAATTAACTACCTATGAAGATCAACCGATATAGGTGCAATGCTAATTAAAAGCAAAAAATTTAACCAACACTCTTCTACTTGTCTCACTGTAGCTTTTCCTTATTAATTGCAGAGCCTGACAGCATTGGCTGCTCAAGACTTTTGTTCTTTCAGTTTTCCAAGTTATTGACACAACTGCATTTAGCATAGATTAGCTCCTGTTAGCGCAATATATAAAAAGCAGAATAACAGAGCTGGAAGGGACCTTGGAGGTCTTCAAGTCCAACCCCATGCTCAAGCAAGAAGACCTTATACCATCCCAGACAAATTGTTGTCCCATTTCTTCCTAAAAACCTCCAGTGATGGAGCACCCACAACTTCTGGAGGTAAGTCGTTCCCCTGATTAATTGTCCAGAAATTTCTCCTAAGTTGGATCTCTCTTTGATAAGTTTCCATCTGTAACATCTTGTCCTACCCCCAGGTGCTTTGGAGAGCAGGTTGACACCCGTGCTCTTCTTTGTGGAAGGCCCTCAAGTATTGGAAGAATGCTATCGTGCCTAGTCCTTCTTTTCCTTAAACTAGACATATCCCAATTCCTGCAACCATTCTTCATATGTCTATGAAGATTCTCAGTCATCCAGGTCATGGTTGTCCCAGAGGTTTAACAGATTTAACAGATAATCAGAGTTGGAATGGACCTTGTACGTCATCTAGTCTAATGCCCTGCCCAAGCGGGAGCCCCTACACCATTTCTGACAAATGGCAGTCCAATCTCTTCTTGAAAGTCTCAAGGGATGGCGGTCCCACAACTTCCGAGAGCAAGCTGTTCCATTGGTTGATTGTTCTCACTATCAGAAAGTTTCTCCTTATTTCTGGGTTAAATCTCCCCTTGATCAGTCTCCATCCATTATTCCTTGCCTGGTGTTTTTTCAAGAGGCAACTGGACTTTCTGGTTTTTCTTTGAGGATGTTTCGCTTCTCATCCAAGAAGCTTCTTCAGCTCTTGACAACATTCTTCATATGTTTTAGCCTCCAGTCCCCTAATCATCTTTGTTGCTCTTCTCTACACTCTTTCTAGAGTCTCAACATTTTTTTTTAACATCGTGGCCACCAAAACTGGATGCAATATTCAAAGATATAAAATTTCCAAGTTATGAAAAAGCCAAGGCAAAGGAACTAACACCCACCCACCCACCAAAAAAGTTTTCAGTTTAGTGAACATTTGATTTAGGGCAATGGATTAACAGATTAACAGAGTTGGAAAAGACCTTGTAGGACATAAAGTCCAACTCCCCACCAAGCAGACCCTACACCATTTCTGACAGATGGCAGTCCAGTCTCTTCTTGAAAGCTTCCAGTGATAAAGCTCCCACAACTTCCGAAGGCAAGTTGTTCCATTGGTTGATTGCTCTCCCTGTCAGAAAATTTCTCCTTATTTCCAGGTAGAATCTCTCCTTGTTCAGTTTCCATCCTTGTCTGGCCTTCAGGAGCCTCTCTGGGTCAGCCCCTCAAATATTGGAGGACTGCTATCCTGTCTCCCCTGGTCCTTCCCTTCACTAGACCAGACATATCCAATTCCAGCAACCATTCATTGTATGTTTTAGCCTCCAGTCCCCTAATCGTCCTGGTTGCTCTTCTCTGGACTCTTTCTAGAGTCTCAACATCTTGAGTTAGACCTCAATAAGAATGGCAAAGGGACTTCCCTTTGAGAGGTCCAAGATTTTCAGTTTTCAAAAGACTTGGTTGATTAAAAAAAAGTAGAAGTGAACTGTGGGTTTTGTTTGTTTGGGGGTGGGTTTTTTTGGGTCCTTTCTAAATGGAGTAAGCTGTTAACATGGAATATGGTTGGGAGCAATATATCAAACTGGAAGTGAGTCCTTTTAGAAAGATGCTTTCCTTAGAAGGAAGATTTAGACAGAGAGGAAATGTGCCTGGCTGGCAATATTCCCTTGCTCCTGCCAGGTTTTTAAAGATATATTTTTGTGTTTTAACGAAAGCATTTTCTCCCTCCAACCCAATCCAAGACTTTGCAGTCATCTTGTCAGGAGAAAACATTCCAGCTTAGTGGTTGTTTTGTTAGGTCTGCATTGTGTATGGGGCGTGGGATTGGGGGGGAGAAACCCAAACCCATCACTCTCTATTTTCCAGCATGTGATCTAAAAGCACTCTGTTGAAGAAGGTGATGATGGTGTCAGGAAATGTTTTCCGTTCTTCATCTCCATAGCAACTCCAGGTCCTTTAATGTCACAAAGGTAGAAGATGTTTTCTGTGGGACCAACAGCATTTGAAAGCAACGTTGCACATGGATAGAACACTAACCCAGTCACTGCTTTAGAACAGGGTTTGTCCACCTTGATATGTTTAAGATTGTGTGGACTTCAACAGCACGCTGGCTGGGGAGTTCTGGGAGTCCATGAACCTTAATGTTGCCAAAGGTGAGCAACATTGCTTGATAATCAAATAACTCTGAATTATGAACATGCAAGCATATGATTTTTTTTACTATCCATTCTTGAAATGTCTCTCCAAACAGTGATGGTTCCAGTTGTTGGAGGCTATAGATTTAGGGATGGCTGAGCCTGATTCCTAAAGATGTGTCTTCATCTTGGTAGTTAGTAATGTTGTGATTTCAATCTGTCCTAACTTCCTTCTTCTCTGAGGTAAATATAGAACAGAAAAGAACAGAACAATGGAATAACAAAGTTGGAAGGGACCTTGGAGGTCTTCTAGTCCAACCCCCTGCTTAGGCAGGAAACCCTACACCACTTCAGACAAATGGTTATCCAATCTCTTCTTTAAAACTTCCAGTGATGGAGCATTTACAACTTCTTGAGGCAAGCTGTTCCACTGAGTAATTGTTCTAACTGTCAAGAAATTTATCCTTAGTTCTAGGTTGCTTCTCTCCTTGATTAGTTTCCATCCATTGCTTCTTGTTCTGCCCTTAGGGGCTCTGGAGAATAGCTTGACTCCCTCTTCTTTGGGGCAGCCCCTGAGATATTGGAAGGCTGATATCATGTCACCGCTACTCCTTCTTTTCATTAAACTATAGACATACCCAATTCCTGCAACCGTTCTTTATATGTTTTAGCCTCCAATCCCGTAATCATCTTTGTTGCTCTTCTCTGCACTCTTGTATAGTTGTATCTATAACTATAGATATATAACTTGAGATCAGTAGTGGGATTCAAAAGTTTTTACTACTGGTTCTGTGGGTGTGGCTTGGTGGACGTGACAGGAGAAGGATACTGCAAAATCCCTATTCCTTCCTCACTCCAGGGAGAAGGTTACTGAAAAATCCCCATTCCCTCCTTACCCCACTAACCTGCTTTCCAGCTCCGTTCTCCTATGCAGGGAAACCAAAGAAGACCCAGCCAATCAGCTGGGACTCAGGAGGCAGATAATAGATGGGGGCGGGGCCAGTCAGAGGCGGTGTTTGCCGGTTCTCCAAACTAATCAAAATTTCTGCTACCGGTTCTGCAGAACTGGTCAGAACCTGCTGAATACCACCTCTTGCTATAGATGTAACTATACATAAAGCTGTATCAATATTGTTTTTGTTTGATTGTAGTTTTGAGAAGCTTTTTGACAACCAGAACTAAGCAAAATATAAATCCTCACCTTCACTGGCATTGGAAAAACAGCAGCCAGAGAGTTTTACCATCTGGCTGTACCATCAAAGTTGTTTAGTTCATCAGTCATCCCAGTGTCTGACAGGGGAGGGGAACCCTTTTTGCTCAATGAGCATTTAGTAGAACTCTACACAAAAGATCTTCATGCAACATGTCATTCTTGTAGGATTTCCTTTTTAAAAAAAAATATATCAAAGCATGCCCTGTTGCCACAGTAGGATAAAAAAATACAAACATGAAAAACTTGAGATCATGGTCAACTTGTCATGCAACTGGGGGGGAAAGTCCAGATAGCAAAGAGAAAATCCAGGTAAGAATTTTGCAAATATTGCTGAGTGGTTCAGAATGTCATTTTCTGTGAAAGAATAACACCCTGAATGAGCTCAGAAATAGCTTCCTTTTCTTCATAGAATCTAGGCTCAACTTTGATTTGAAAATAGATCCAGGAGTTGAACTTTGACTCAAATTAAGCCTTGGTTAGATTTGGGACTATGATTCTTGACTGTAATGCAATAAAGCGAGGAATGCTGGTTTGACCCTTTGCAATCTACATCTTGTGTAGAATTTATTACTCTAATTACAATCCTGGCTGGCATTTGGGACACACTATTAATTGGTCACCAGAGTCCCCAGCTGCCAATGTCCAATTTCTCCAGAAGTCCCTTTTAATAGCAGTGTGGCGCATCGTATCGGAAGGAAGCCGGGAAAGCAAGAATAATTATTGGCAAGTCAAAAGAAGCAAAAGTGAAGCAAACAGGACGGGAGAGGAAGCGTTAGAATTAATTCTCTCTCCCATACCCTGCAGAACATAATACAATTAGCAGCCTGAAATAATGTGAAAGTTGACAAAATGGGGGGGGGGGGCGGGAAGGGGAGAAAATTCAACTTCCCTTTAATAGTGGTGCAGTCTGCATAGACTAAATGTCATCCGAGCAAATGAACTTATGGTGCATGTCTGTGCGTGCAAACCAGTGTGCATGCAGTTTGGAACCAGCCCTGAAGCCATATAGATAGTCAAGAGGTGGTATTCAGCAGGTTCTGACCAGTTCTGGAGAACCAGTAGTGGAAATTTTGACTAGTTCGGAGAACCAGCAAATCCCACCTCTTATTGGCCCCGCCCCCCTCTATTCTCTGCCTCCCATTGAGTCCTAGCTGATCGGCTGGGTCTCCTTTGATTGCCCTACACAGGAGAACGGAGCTGGAAAGCAGGTTAGTGGGGTGGGGAGGGATTTTGTAGTAACCTTCCCCTGCCACGCCCACCAAGCCACACCCATAGAATCAGTAGTAAAAAAAATTGAATCTCCCCACTGTACGTAGAAATTTTTTTTTTCCAGACTTTGTTCTATTGTACTTTATTAATTTATTTGATTCTTTTTGTTACTTTTTATTGTTTTTTTATTTTAAATATGGTTTTACATTCTTTAAGCCAACTCGAGTTACCATGGGCGAATAGGCAGCAATATAAATTAAATAAGTGAATGAATGAATGAATAATAGCCCTCGACGTATGACTTCAACTGAGCCCAACATTTCTGTTGCTCACAGAGGCAGTGGTTAAGTGAAGTTTTCCCCATTTTTGTGACCTTTATTGCCACCGTTGTTAAGGGACTCACTGCTGTTGTTAAATGAGTAACATGGTTGTTAAGTGAATCTGGCTTCCTTATTGACGCTGCTGGTCAGAAGGTCACCAAAAGAGATCACGTGACCCCATGATGCTGCAACCATTATAAATGTGAGTCAGTTGCCAAGTGTCTGAATTTTGATCACGTGACCATGGAGCTGCCTCAACAGTCATAAATGTGAAAAATGGTCATATGTACCTTTTTCCAATGTTGCTGTAACTTTAAATGGGGTGACTTCTGCCAATCATGAAGGAGACTGTGAATTCTAGTCCTGCCTTAGGCATTAAAGCTGACTGGATGACTTTGGGCCAGTTACACTCTCTCAACAGGGTTGTTGTTTTGGGGAAAATAGCAGGTGGAAGGAGTACGGTGTATAGAATGGAATGGAATATAATGGAATGGGAATGGATGGAATAGGAATAGGAATATAGAAATAGAAATAATAGAAATAGAAATAGGAATAGGAATGGATGGGATGGAATGGGAAAGGGATGGTGTTAAGGATAGGAATAGAATGGACTAGAATATGGACTAGAATAGAGTACAAGAGTAGAGTAGAGTAGAGTAGAGTAGAGTAGAGTAGAGTAGA
>NW_020769350.1:4456924-4468269 GCF_900518735.1 Pseudonaja textilis | reverse complement strand
CTTCCTTCCTTCCTTCCTTCCTTCCTTCCTTCCTTCCTTCCTTCCTTTCTTCCTTCCTTCCTTAGCAATAGCACTTAGACTTATATACCACTTCACAGTGCTTTACAACCCTCTCTAAGCAATTTACAGAGTCAGCACATTGCCCCCAACAATCTGGGTCGTCATTTTATCGACCTCAGAAAGATGGAAGGCCGACTCAACTTTGTGCCAATGAGAATCAAACTGCTGGCAGTGAGATGAATTAGCTTCCAATACTGCATTCTAACTACTGTGCCACCACAACTCATTACCTTATGTTCTGACCCAAACCTTGTTCCAAGGAAGCAAACATGAAACAGAGGTAACAGCGAAACCTTTTAACGATTCTTTACAAATTCCATTCCTTCATGGTTAAAAGGCTGTTTCAAACTAATTGTCTCTGATAAAAATGAGCCTTGCCAAGGTTGCGCAAGGCTGCCAAGAACACTAGTTAAAGTTATTAAGAAATATTTCAAACAAAAAGAGTCGCCGAACACCAACCAAGATATTCCAAACGTCCACAAGGTTTGAGAGCAAAAACTTCTTTGCTTCCTGCAAAGAACTCCGGTTTCTCAGCTGGCTTTTATCTCTTAAGGGAGGGGCCATTACCTTGCAGCCTTATTCCGAGTTGTCCATGCTTCTGCAGCTGCTCTTTCCTTCGAGCAGCCCTGTGCGCACATGCACTGTGCACAGGCTCCTCGGGGTCCTCTTCATCATTGCTGCCACCCTCCACAATCTCCAAGGGCAGCATTCCACTCCCTGATGGTCCTGGCCCCATCCCTGCATCACATGCAGGCTCCTCATCTGACTCCTCGCTCTCCAAGACTTCAGCCATCTGCACCAGCTGCCAGCGAACCACAACACCTTACTACCAATACAGCCCAATTTTGCTCTGAAATGAGGGTGGTATGCAGTTAGTGTTAAGAGTAGAAACTGTATAATTAGAAGCCAGGCAATGAAATTTCAGGCTGTTTTGTATTTTTGGTAATGTCCTTGATTGAATACATTCACGCCAGCAAAATCAGTTTCAAGAGAACTCTATACAACAACAACAACAACAACAACAACAACAACAACAACAACAACAACAGCAGCAGCAACAACAATAATAGTAAACATTACCCAGATTGAGCCAAACTTAGATTTAGGCAGCAGAAGACTTCATGCCTTCCCATAGACTTATTTAAGTTTGTTCCCCAAAACTTTTCTGAGCCCTTCAAAATGATCCATTTACTTCTTAAATAAAGTCATAAATTGTTGACAATCCAAACAGCTTTCATTATACATGCCAATCCAAACAGCTGTCATTATAAATGCCTTTATCATGCTTGGCTGATGAATGGCTAGTCTATATGGCATACATCCTTCTTTCCCTTCTCCCACTCCCAGTTTTATAAACCAATCTTGCTTCTATTTGGATTTTGGCAGCTTTTTGTGATAGACGCTGGGCATTTAAACATTTTTCTCCTCTCCTTATAAGTACACACACATACAAACACATACCAACACCACACATTAACAAAGCAGTGCTGTAAAGAGGTGAATTCTGGTAAGGCTCAGAAAAACTTTGCCATTGTCCCAAATTTCTCCCCAAAATGAATTGGAAAGGAAGCTGAATATTCTGATTTTTTTAGAAAACAAAAAACAGTCTATCCACAGTCTATACTATACAGTCAAGAGCCGTAGTGGAGCAGCGGTTAGAATGCAGTACTATGATATTGCAGCTAGTGATATTGCTCTTTTTTTTCTCCCTTCCTTCCTTCCTTCCTTCCTTCCTTTCTTCCTTCCTTCCTTCCTTCCTTCCTTCCTTCCTTCCTTCCTTCCTTCCTTCCTTCCTTCCTTCCTTCCATCCATCCACCCACCCATCCATCTATCGTGCATAGTGGTTGGAATGCAATTTTGCAAGCTAACTCTGCTCACAGCCTGGAGTTCAATCCTAACCGGCTCAAGGTTGACTCAGCCTTCCATCCTTCCGAGGTGGATAAAATGAGGACCCAGATTGTTGGGGGCAATAGGCTGACTCTGTAAACCACTTAGAGAGGGCTGGAAAGCACTGTGAAGTGGTATATAAGTCTAAGTGCTATTACAAAGTGTGAAGGAAGGAAGGAAGGAAGGAAGGAAGGAAGGAAGGAAGGAAGGAAGGGAGGGACGTGGTGATGCACTGGTTAGAATGCAGTATTGCAGGCTAATTCAGTTCATTGCCAGCAGTTCGATCCTAACTGGCTCAAGGTAGATTCAGCCTTCTGTCCTTTTGAGGTTGGCAAAATGAGGATCCAGATTGTTGAGGGCAGGAGGCTGACTCTGTAAACAGCTTAGAGAGGGCTGGAAAGCCCTTTAAAGTGGCATATAAGTCTAAGTGCTATTCCTATTGCTATGCAAGAGGTGGACAATTATCCTCCTCCTTCCCCCTCCCCCCCCCGGGAGCAAAGTCAATGGGAAAGCTAGATTAGTTAACAGCCAGATGAAGAAAAAAGAAAAAAAAAGTTGTAAAAAATCAGCCGTGACTCACCTCTTTGCTTAACAGTGGAAATGTTGATCCCAATGGTGGGTCACAACTCAAGGATTCGCTGTAGTGCAAAGTGAGTAAAGCTGCATGACAACTTCATCTGGGATTATATGAGTTTTCTTGTTCATTTGTTTGTTTTTTAATGCGTCAATCTTGCTGCATGGACACACTGCAGGTTTTGCACATTTTTTTTACACTTTTTCTGAAATGCACTGCCATTCCCCGCCTCTCTCCCCCCGCCCCCCACCATTAAATGGGACTCTGCACTGCCACAGTGGGGAGTTGGAAGCTATTTCCACCCCTGGCATTAAACACCCCCTCCCCCCCCACTCTTTTGAAAATGTATAATGAAAGTAGGGAAACAAAACAAGGAAGCTCATTGTTGGCCACTCTGGTGTCATTAAGGCTTGACGGTTGTCTTGTGGGATGACTGTGGGTGCTTTTAAAGGTGTCGATGCAGTCCCTGCGCATGTATCCGCGTCTGAATGGAAATCAGCCCCTTTCCCATCCAGGCCTCAGTTTCCCCATCTGGAAAGTGACAGTCCTAATACCCTCCTGCCCACCGAGTTCCCCGACTGCGAAGCGCGGAGCTGAGCTAACATGTTATTACCGCTGAAATTTTTCTTCTTCTTCCTGCCATTAAATCTTTGCTGGGAAAGGGGGAGGCGAGCAACTTCCCCGATTCTGTATGAATGCTAAAAGTGCAGGGATTAGCAAAAGGCACATTAGTACAACCCTGTTCTTAGCGCTGCTATCATACTTCAGCCTAATCTCCTCCCCACCCAAAATAAAGTGCACAAAGCAGCTAAATATAGGCCTGCCGTTCAGAAGGTACATCTCTTTTTTCTCTCTCTTTTGGAGGTGTGACTGGAAAAAAGTAAAGCCAGTGAAATTAGAGCCACGGGTAGCGGCATTTTGGGTCTTCTCGGCTGGCATAATAATTTATTTCCTCCCCCCCCCCCAGTGGAGATGGTATTTAACTTGTCTTGCCTGCTCCAATAGTTATAATTATGTGCCCAGTAATTTTACTGCAGAAGCAGAGATATTGATTGGTAGGGAGTGGGGCCAAGAGCCTTGGGTCTGATACCAAGGGTGGGCTTCAAAAATTTTAGTGACCGGTTCTCTGCCTGGTTGCTGGGTGGGTGTGGCCATGGTGGGCGTGGCCTAGTCAGCCTCCTGCACCGTGGTGGGATGGATGTTTTCGTCCTGCCAGACTCCAGAGGCTTTTCTCGATCCTCTGGGAGGGCGCAAACGGCCTCCCCGGCCTCCAGAGGCCCTTTTTAAAAAAATGTTAGTGTTGTGTGACTGTTTTACAATTCGGAAATTATTATCTTTGAAATTTGTTAAGATTTCATTAGGCGGGGCCAGCCAGGGGGGGGGGATTCGTGGGTTTGCCGAACTGTGCAGAATCTTAGCTAGAGGATCGCCCGAACCCACCCCTGGTCTGATTCCTTGGTGAAGCCAGTTTCTAGATGTTGGTGTGATGTTTGTTGCTTGTGTGGCTTCACCATAGTCTAAGATGAACGAGTTAGAGAAGGAGGGATGTTAGGCACTGGACTTGCAAACCATTCGTAACTCTTTACAGATCATTAGATAGACAGAGTTGGCACTCAAGGCTAGAACTAATATGGTCTACTCATGCTTAATGGCAGTTCAGAGCATGTTTTCATTGCTCAGATGTCCTTCTGAAACTTAGGTATATTTTAGTTTCCTTTCCTTTCCTTTCCTTTCCTTTCCTTCCCTTCCCTTCCCTTCCCTTCCCTTCCTCCTTCCCCACCCCCTTTCCCCTTCCTCTCTCCTCCGCTTTCCCCACTAGCCTGCTGGCCTTATTGTGGAATCTAGCAATAATAAGGGGAGCAAGGACATTAATATGAGAACCAGTTTGGTGTAGTGATTGAGACATTCATCTAGAAACCAGGAGACAGGGAGTTCTAGTCCTACCTTATGCCAAAGCTAAAGCTAAGTGACCTTGGGCCAGACACTGTCTCACTGCCCTAGAAAGGAGCCGAGGACAAAGCACTTCTGAAAAGCCTTCCTAAGAAAACTACAGGAAGTTGTCCAGGCAGTGCCCTGGAGTCAAAAACTCAAAGGGAAAGAAAAGAAGAATGGAAATAAAGGAAGGAAGGAAGGGAGAGAAAGGAGGGAGGGAGGGAGGGAAGAAGGAAGGGAGGAAGGAATAGATGAAAGAAAGTGATGTATGCTTTCTTATCCAGGCAGTGACCTGGAGTCAAAAACTCAAAGGGAAAGAAAAGAAGGAAAGGAGAGAGAGAGAGAGAGAAAGGAGGGAGGGAGGGAGGGAAGAAGGAAGGGAGGGAGGAGTAGATGAAAGAAAGAGGTGTGTGCTTTCTTATCCAGAGAAGGATGAAGAAAGAGTGATGATGGATTCCTGCAGAGAGAAATGGAGAAAAGTTATCCAGGCCCTTGATGGCTATTTTTGTTTTTGAGAGGAATAACAAGCTGCCTCAAGCAAATTTATTTTGTTATCCAAGTTAAATTTAATTCCAGGCAATGAACCTAGAAAACTGGCATCCGTATTGGCACTAAGAAGGCATCTTAATGATGCTACTCCCTAAGACTCTAAGCTCCAAGAGGTCTTTGTCACTGTCCTGCCAAATCCTAGTGGTGTGTAGTCCGTGTCGCTAAGTCTTCCTAGGAAGTTTAGGGAAAGGGCCAAGGACGAAAGAGAGGCAGGATGGGAAGGACTCCAAAATCCTGGCACAATCTTGATGAAAGTTCAGCTTTCTCGGGAGGACAGAGTTCTTAAATCAGGCTCAGGTAATCAACAACCACAACATGCCCGGAGCGGGGTGGAAAAAAACAAAAAGAGGAACGTGGTACAGCTAAGATTTACGAGTGTTCAGCTGGGCCGGCGTTGTTTTCCCAGCTCCAGAAGAAATCACAGCAAGGGTTCCTTTTCCTTCCCCTCCTTCTCCGATTTATTTATTTATTTGTGTATATATTAACTCTCCTCATCCCCCTTAAATCTAGCAAATTTCTAACCCATATAAATCCAATTACCCATGTTTTGCCTTCAGGGAGTGAGAGAGATTAATGTGACTATTTTGGCAGGAATATAAAAGGAAAGAGGTGGTAATAACAATAAAGGCTCATAAAGAGGAACTGATCGCCAGGCCTATGCCTGAAGCCAAGCTGTAATTCTTGCAACACTTTCTTGGCAATGCCAGCCAAGGACCTTTAAAACACACACACGCACACACACACAAGTAGGGACACAAGTTATTTCTGTGCCACAAATAGGTCCATCCGCAAAGGAACACTTCCTGTGTGATAAGCAAAAGCAGGCTGTGTTGTGGCCTGCCAGTGGCCAGCGGAGTTTGCAGAAGACTCAGACAGTGAGGAGATTGGAGAGGAACCTGGGCCAGTCCTGGAGTCTGGGAAAGGCTCTGACAAGGGCTCTGCATCAGAGGCAGAGATGGGGCCAGGGCCATCTGACAATTATCAGCTGCCTTCAGAGTTGGAGATCAGTGGGGTAGAAGAACAACTGGAGCCTGTTCCCAGTGTGCACATGCGCAGAGCTGCCAGGAGAAAGGAACAGCTAAGGAACAAAGGCTGACTCCGGAGTAAAACCACAGGTAGTCGGTGAATGGCCTCTCCCATAGGGAATAAAGAGGGGGATTGCAGGAGAGAATTAGTTCAATTCATTAGGGTGAAGATCTGTTCCTGACTTATTGCCAAGTATTGTCTGCCACAGAGTGGCATTTGGAAGATATCAGCCTGGCAGCTTTCTAAGCCTGATAAAGGTCTGTAATTGTGAAATCTCTTGGCTGGGACATTGCTGAAGAGGCATTCACTTTAAACTAAATAAAAGGGGTTTTATTGGGAGGTGAAGTCAGCTTCATTCTTTTGGGAAGCCTAGGTCAGAACTGGCTGTATACTTCCCTAAACATGCCATTTCTACCTGTTTCTACATCAACAACAAACACAACTGCTGCACATTTGTAGATGCATACCCTTTGCTCTAGATTTTGACAGGTGTTTTGAAGCATGTACAGGCCAGGAACAAATTCCTTTAATAATAATAGGTTGAAAGAGCTTCATTACCATCGTGGATTTGGGGTATGAGCGAAAGGGACGAAAAAGAGAGCAATACATTTGAGTGCATTGATTTGCTTAGCCTTCCACTTGTTTTGTTTTAATTCTGACTTGGAAGGGTATAATTATGTTACTGTCTGAGATCTAACAGCATCCTAAAAAATCCATTGTTTCAGAACACTTTCAGGTTGGACTTCCAGAGAATGAAAGAGAGAGAGAAAAAGCGTGTGTTTGGAGCTAACGTGGAAGGTCGCCAACTCTGAGTTTGAACTGTAGCCTTGGTATAAATACACAGCCATTGTGACGACTTACAAAAAAATTCTTTACCGTCATTGATTTGGGGTCTAGGTGAAAGGGAAGAAAAGGAGAGCACCTGAGACTATGTATATATATCCCCTCAACCACCTCTACTCTTCTGTGCAGGTTATGCCAAGACATCACTTACTTCTGTTCCTATTCTTCATTTTATAACCAGCTTTACCAGTGACATAAAGAGGGCTGCAAGCCAAGCAGGCAAAGAGGTTGGCTTACATGGTCTATAATCAAGTCTTCAGGTTATAAATAAGAGGCCATCTATTAGTAAAGGAAAGGCAGGAAGGATTTACATCTGAACTGAAGAAACCTCTTCACGTTGGAATCATATTTAATTCAATCAGAGATGTTGTTAATGCTCAGATTGAAAAAAGGGTTGGCGGTACGTTCCAGGTGTTCTCTTGTTGGGAGAAATACCCTTCTGGGTTCAGTTCCAAGTGGGGATAAAAGACACTGGAAACATGGAGGCTGTTTGGAAGGTTTTATATCAGGACCACATGGCCTGGAGCTCCAGAGTGAAAAGGAAGACATCAAGAAAAGAAAAGAAAAGAAAAGAAAAGAAAAGAAAAGAAAAGAAAAGAAAAGAAAAAGGACTGAGGCGCTGAGAGTGCCTGGGTTTTATACACTCTGTTGGGATTTGAATTGGAACTTGTATTCTGATTGGTTGTCAGACCCCCATGGGGCCATGCAGGGACAACTCTGTAGGCTGTCCTGAGTTCCAGGCTTGGTTGAGCCTTGCTGGATGACCACGTCCTTAAAAGGGCTTTTGGCAATTGCCACAGCCCTACCTGGAGATTTTTGCTATGCAAAATATTCTGGCCCAGGCCTTAATGGCCCACCCATTGACAAAGGTGGGGGTGAGTTTCTGCTTCTGAGTTTCTACTCTTTTTAGAGGAAATATTCAGCCTTTTTAATATTTCCTAGGCTATTTCAATTTTCTAGGAGAGAGGTGGGTGCTAACTTCCTACACTCTTTAGTTGCCACAGTGTGTGAGTGGGGGGACAGAAGCTTTCGGAAGTAATTGTACCAATTTTCTTTAAAAGGAGTCGGGTTTGAGAATTTGATTGATCTACCTTTGATCCACTGTTGGCCCATATCTCTCTTACTTGTCCCAAAGGTGCTTTTCCGAAAGGCAACTGAATTTTCTTGGTTTTTGTTGGTTTAAGTATCAGTTTATAATGCTTTGGTAAGCCCACACTTGGAATATTGCAAGCAGTTTTGCTCACCACGAAATAGAAAAGTTATTGAGACTCTAGAAAAAGTGCAGAGAAGAGCAACAAAGATGATTAGGGGACTGGAGGCTAAAACATATAAAGAACAATTGCTGGACTTGGGTATGTCTATAGTTTGATGAAAAGAAGGACTAGGGGTGACATGATAGCAGTATTGGAGGGGTTGCCACAAAGAACAGTGGTCAACCTATTCTCTAAAGCAGGGGTTGCCAACCTTTTGGACCTCAGGGACCACCAAACTCATAATTTTAGATGCCAGGGACCACTAACCGGTTCTGTGGGTGTGGCCTAATTTGTGGGTGTGGCTTGGTGGTCATGTGACTGGATGGGCATGGCTTGTATGCAAATATTATAAATATTTATATAAATATTGATTTTTTTTTTATAAAAAAGAGCAACTTTTACTCAAAATCAGGCAAAGCAGGCAGATTGAGTTGCTCACAGAATCACAGATTCATTCAGAGATCTATCTATCTGCCATTGGCTAGCTCAGTCTGTCACATAAAATTTGCTTGCAAGCAAACTCATAAAATTTGCTAGCAAGCAAATTCAGAAAATTAACTCACAACACACCATGCATGTAAATATTGAATTTTTTATTTAAAAAAAGAGTAACTTTTACCCAAAATCAGGCAAAGCAGGCAGGCAGATTGAGTTGCTCACAGAATCATTCAGTGATCTGTCTATCTGCCATCAACTAGCTCAGTCTCTCAAATTTGTTTGCTGTGAGTCTGCACTGAATTTGCTTGCAAGCAAACCTTCAATCCTAAGGGAGGTTCGGCTGTGCTGAGCCGAAGATCCAAAGACTAGCTAGAAAGCAAGAAATCCAACCATTTCCTGCTTCCTAGCTAATCTAAATCTCCTGGCACAGCAGAACAGATGGTGGCTGGAAAAAGGAAAAATAGCAATTTAGCAGGCAAATTTGCCGGGTAAGGAGGGAGTAGGCGGGGAGGGTTCCCGCGGGCCATGTGTGCAGCGCAGCCTTGTGTTTCTGCACAGCCTGGATTAATTGCTTTGTGGGGGTGCTCTGGGGGTGAGATTTCTCTGCGGCCCACCAACATTTTCTCACAGCCCACCAGTTGGCAACTGCTGCTCTAAAGCACCCAAAGGCAGGAGAAGAAGAAATGGATGGAAATTAATCAAGGAAAGAAGCAACGTAGAACTAAGGAGAAATTTCTTGACAGAACAATTAATCAGTGGAATGACTTGCCTTCAAAAGTTATAAATGCTCCAACACTGGAAGTTTTTAAGAAGAGATTGAACAGCCATTTGTCTGAAATGGTACAGAGTGCACTGCTGGAGCAAAGGGTTGGACTAGAAGACCTTCAAGGTCCCTTCCAACTCTGTTATTCTTTAAAAAATGTTTCGTTTCTCATCCAAGAAGCCTTTTCAGCTGAACTTTGGGATAACTATGACTCACATGATGGAAACTCTCCATAGACATCTTCCTTACTTCCTTGACCACCTTATTGAGTGCATTGATTTGCTTGGTCTTCCAATATCTGTTTTTTAATTCTGACTTGTAATGGTACAGTTAAGCAACTGTCTGAGATCTAACAGCTTCCTAAAAAAATCAATTGCTTCATTCACAACTTTCAGATTAGACGTACACAGAACAACAACAAAACCCATGTATTTGGAACTGAATTAGAAAATGGCAAGTTTTGGGTATGGGCTTTGTAGCCTGGCTACAAATATACAGCCATTGTGATGATGTCAGGTTTCCAAGTAATACATCTCATTCGATAAGAACTCTGAGGCAGGCAAATTCCTCAAAGAACATTTTATTGGGACATATCAAATTGGCATATTCCAGGTGGAAATCTGGCTCTGGGTTCCCGCCAGTTTTACACCCAATTAAAAGTCAAACTTTGTCACTTCTCTCCAGAGTCTCCAGTCATATGGTCCGATCAGCATACAGTCCAGTTGCTAGGTGACCTCAGGCTCTACCTCTCGAACACCTGCACCAATGTCCTTGATTCCGAGGGGAAATAATTTTATTTAGGCTACGACACCCCAGCTATCTCTAGACCCCTCCCTCCCTCTTTACTTTGCTCCAGGCTGTGTCAGAAGCCTGAAGCAATGAGAAGAAAACCCTCCCTAGAGAAAACTGACAAAAGAAAATGGCTGCAATTCAGCCAACTTCAGGGTTGACAGACAACTTGCGAAGTAAGTGGATTAACATTTAAGGTCAGAAATATTGTCACCTGGTTTTATCACCCATTCTTACAGCATAAGCTCTTAAACCACGAGAAGGCACAACATCATTGATCTTAGGATAAATATCAAGTGATTCTTGAGATAAAAAGGAAATTAATAGGATAAATACCGAAGATCCAGACTCTTTTTTTCAGAAATCATTGGAGGCTAAACTGACTAGCTGCCCCTCAGCTTCAGGTAGTCCTTGACTTATGACCACAATGGAGTCCAATATCTCTGTTGCTAAGGGAGACAATTGTTGAGTTCGGCCTCATTTTACAACCTTTCTTGCCACGGTTGTTAAGTGAATCACTGCAGGTATTATGGCTTTCCCAGGTCCCAAAAGGGGAAATCACATGATTTCAGAATACTGCAGCCGTCATAAATATGAGTCAGTTGCCAAACTGACAAGAATGTTGTTCTACAAGAATTCTGATTACGTGACTGTGGAGATGCCGCAAAGGTTGTAAGTGTGAAAAATGGTTGTAAGTCACTTTTTTAGTGCTGTTCTAACTTCAACTGGTCACTAAACAAATTGTTGTCAGTCAAGGACCACCTGTCTTTAAAACCAATGTTTTCCAGCTTTTTTCTTCAGCAAAGAAAAGCCAAAAAAAAGAGTGCCAGGGTGATTAAATGAACCAAGCAGAGGGTATCAGATTCAAAAGTTGTGGGAGCTTCATCACTGGAGGCTTTCAAGAAGAGACCGGACTGCCATCTGTCAGAAATGATGTAGGCTCTCCTGCTTTGTCAGGGAGTTGGACTCCGGACTCTATTATGCTATTTTGTTCTAGAGTAGAACTCACTGTAACAAAGGACTTGGATGTCTTCATCAGTGCTACACCAGCTTTGGAGGGCAACTAGATGTATTTATTGATGAATATAGAGTCAATCAGGGGCAGAGAATTGAGTTGAAGTTCTCATTTGAGATTGTCTTATGTATCATGTAACATCATTTCTTTGGTTTTAAGCACAGTTTATGAATAGAATAGAATAGAATAGAATAGAATAGAATAGAATAGAATAGA
>NW_020769350.1:4442453-4456914 GCF_900518735.1 Pseudonaja textilis | reverse complement strand
GAATAGAATAGAATAGAATAGAATAGAATAGAATAGAATAGAATAGAATTCTTTATTGGCCAAGTGTGATTGGATACACAAGGAATTTGTCTTGGTGCAAATGCTCTCAGTTTATATAAAAGAAAAGATACATTTATCAAGAGTCAAGAATCATCAGGTACTTAATGATAGTCATAGAGTACAATAAGCAATCAAATCATACTAGGAAACAGTCAATAATAATCATTAGGATATAAGCAACAAGGTTACACTCATACAGTCACAAGTGGGAGGGGAGGGGTGATAAGGAGTGATAAGATTAATAGTAATAATAATGCAGACTTTGTGAATAGTTGGACAGTGTTGAGGGAATTAGTTGTTTAGCAGAGTGATGGCATTGGGGAAAAAAATCTGTCCTTGTGTCTAGTTGTTCTGGTGTGCATTGCCCTGTAGCGTTTTAAGGATGGGAGTTGAAACAGTTTATGTCCAGGATGTGAGAGGTCTGTAAATATTTTCACACCCCTCTTTTTGACTTGTGTAGTATGAACACAGCCAACTACATATGTCTGAACCATGCTTTCATCCAGGGGTCTCCAAAGTTGGCAACTTTAAGAGTGGTGGACTTCAAAACCACAACATTCTCCATGGCTGGCTGGGGAATTCTGGGAACTGGAAGTCTGCAAGACTTAGATGTCTATAGAGATTCTCCATCAATCCAGGTCATGGTTGACCCAAAGTTGTTTTTCTTTTTTCAAGAGGCAACTGGACTTTCTGGTTTTTCTTTGAAGACGTTTGGCTTCTCATCCAAGAAGCGAAATGTCTTCAAAGAAAAACAAGCAAGTCCAGTTGCCTCTTCCAAAAGAAAACAAAAAAAAAATCCAACAACCCCTTTGTAAGTCTTCAAGTTGCCAACTTTGGAGACTCCTTCTTTAGTACAATATACAAAGACAGAGTTTGGCTGCTGTTTGAAAGAAATAACAGAATAAGGAGCTAGATGCTACCTAGGGAAGTTTTCAGCACTGTGATGAAAAGGAACACAGCAGGATTCAAGAAGTTTCTGTGGCAGTGACATAGCTTAATTAGGAAAGGGAAATATTTCCTAATTATACAGATAGTCCTACAATTGTGGCCAGCATTTTTGCTGCTAAGCAAGGCAATAATTAAGTAAGCAATGTTGAATTTAAAAAAAAAATCTTTTTCCTACAATTGTCAAGGAAATCACTGCAGTTATTAAATGAAACCTGTATCCAGCATCCCCACATATAACACCAGGACCATACAACAATTGTAAATAGTTGCATGCCGGTTGTGAGCACCTGAATTCTTTCTTTTTTTTTTTTTTTGAATTTTTCTTTTTAATTTTTATGACAAACAAAACAACAAATAAAACCTTCTTTCAATTATACAATGTGTCGGTTTGGTATATATGTCATGTGCACAATATTTATACTCCTTGCCTCTTAAATTTGCATTCATATGATATTCTGATCAACATTCCATATCATATTGTATCATTATTATAATATCATTAAAGTTTTAATTTCAGTTCCAGGCTATCTTTAAAAGCAAATCTCAACTCTTAGTAAATTATATTCGTATTGTAACTTATTCAAAAATAATCAATTATAATATATCATTACTATTACAGTATACTTCATTTTTTTGCTCTTCTATCTAACCATTGATAAAATAAATCCCAGATCTTATAATACTCCTTTACATCTTGCTCTCTAATGTTAATGCTAATGTTAATCTACTCATTTCTGCACATTCCAGAGTGCTTGAATTTTGATTAAGTGACGATGGGGAAGCTGCAAAGATCATAAGTGTGAGGATTGGTCCTAAATCACTTTTCTCCGTGCTGTTGTGACTTCATATGGTTGCTCGATGAATCATTGTATGACAAGAACTATCCATGAAAAATAAATAAGAGGAGGACATAATATAGAGATAGGTGAATTTTTTTGAAATGATCAACATTCAGGAAGAACAGGAAGATTTCTTTTTTTAAAAAAAAAAAGATAATACACTTAAGAGAAACACTGACATTAAGCAAGTTCTCATTACAATATTAGGAACTCAATTAATTCCATCTTTTCTCATTTGCTTAGAATATTGCATTGTACCATGGCAGACATAGCTTTAAATTAGTATCAGTGTTTTTATGGTGTTTTCCCCCCTCCCCATACACTTCTTATTCAATCTATTGAAAGAAAAAAATGCATTAGAAATTCTCTAAAAGGAGAAGAGAGTTTAACTGAAATGTTCTTGGCAGACTATGGGGCTTTTGTGATTTTAAATTGGATTGTAGTGAGTTATTGCGTGACTTTTCGAAGTTGCAATGTATTATTTCATATTGTGCCTAACACAATATTGGGCTGCGTGCATGAATGTTGTATGTCTTACAGTTCCATCATTTTTCCAGCAAGGTGCACTTTCATGAGGTTTTCATGTTGCCTTTGAACCTTAAACAAAGACACCAAAAAGGAATTTATACAAAGGTTTTCTTCAGTCGTAGGGCTGCTAGTACTGCTAAATCTTGCCCTAGAGCAGTGGTGGCTAACCTTTTTGGGCTCCTGTGCCAAAAATTGCACATGCACCCGTGCACCCGCACTTGCGTGCCAGCACCCAGAATGCAATGCATGCCCCCTCACGCTCCCCCTGCGCATGCACGTGCAATCCCCACCCCCCACCCCCTTACCAGCACTGCGCCTCACAGCTGATTTTTGGCTGGTTTGAGGCCTTTTTCGGCCTCCCAGAGGCTTGCAAGGCTTTTCAGGACAAATTATAGACCCATTTCATCACTTCCTATACTACCGGAAGTGATGAAACTGGCCTATGCAAGGCTTTTCAGACCAAATAATAGGCCCATTTCGTTACTTCCAGTATTACAGGAAGTGATGAAACGGGCCTATAATTCAACCTGAAAAGCCTTGCAGAGGCTTTTTCCAAGCCTCTGGTAGGCTGAAAAAGGCCTCAAACCAACTGAAAAAAAATCAGTTGTGTGGCGCGCACATGCGCAGTGAGGTAAGTTTGCCTGCGGCTCGCATGCCAGCACAAATGGCTCTGTGTACCACTTGCGGCACACGTGCGATAGGTTCGCCATCACGGCCCTAGAGAAATGGTTGGATGTTCCTCCTTCCAGCAAAGTAGAATAGGTTCACAGTTCACAGGTTTGAACTGTGAGGTTCTTGGTACTCTCTGATCTTGGTAGTTTTCTTGCAGACATTTCATTACCAAACTTCAATGCTAGAAGGGAGTGAGGTATGGAAGGAAGGGAAGGGGAGGGGGAGGATTGTTGGGGTCCTTGGTGCTTTCTGAGTTTGGTTATTTTCTTGCAGACTTTTCATTATCCAAAATAGGATAATCAGTTCTATATCAGTAGCACTGATGATGTTATGTAATTTGGGTGATGAAACATCTGAAAGTATATAACCAAGTCCAGTGAGTGCTATGCACCCCAAATTTCCTCCTTTCCTATAAATAAATGTGGAGGAATCGCCTCCCATTTTATCTGGGCGAAGGTTTGGAGGAGACCTCTGAAATTTAGTTGTGACCATGTCCTCCAAAGACTTCCTCTTGTGCAAATCTCTGACTGTGTGCCTCAGTTTCCCAGTCTTAGCCATACCCTGAATTGCTGTTGGACTCTCTTGCAGAAGCTGCATACATTTTAATGATCCTTTTAATGACCAATGGATTTCTGCTCCATTAAATTCTGTTTCAAATGACAGAGAAAATTGGGATGTTTTGAGAAGGCCTTGAGTATCGATTCTGGGATACAAGGAGTTGAAGGAATCATGACATCCTTTTCCAAGTTGTGTTACTGATTCTTTCGTTCAGGTTAATGTTCAACTTACAGTAGTCCAATTTCATTCCCAACTGCTGGAGTTCATGCCATCTACTTATCCATGAGGTTGAGATGAGATTCCCTATCGATATATGAATCTTCTATTTTTGTTTTATTCTGGGAAGTTGTTCTTGAGGCTGTTATACCAAAGAAGAGACATCATGATTCTGTCATAAGGACAAGGAGAAGGAAGAAGAAAAAAGTCTTGTCAATTCCTCTTTTTTCCGCCTTTAGCTTTGCTTTGCCTTTTTTTTTTGTTAACATTCCAAACCCAAAGTTCAGAAGACTCAGTTGCAATGATCAGAGAAAATGTTGCACAAGGAGTGTCTGCAGGGTATGGTCAAAAAAATAAATAGATTGCAGCTGGAAGCTACAATCAAAGCTGTGTCTGTTTTTTATGTGCTTTGACTACACGGTGGTGATCACAACATTGACTCCTTTTTATCAGGTTCTGTGGATACCCCTGTACAATACTCAAACAATTAAATCATATTTGCTTGCAATGAAATAGCCATGATCACATAACATAAGTGCTTTGTCATCACGGGGAATAGTCATGTACCCCATCTCATCTAGACTGGAGCATACTTTGGTACTCTTGTGTAACGTGTAGCATAGCTCATAGTCTGCTATTGAAGTGGTGCAGTACGAGAAACTGGTCCACCTTCTTGCAGATCTAAGGCTGGTATTTTCTGGGAGAAATAGAGAATTAATGACAGCAATATTGTTGCTGCATTATTGACTCTGCCAGTTGTGTGGTGTGGCGACCTAGTGGTTTTTGCCTCCCATCTGCAAGGTTCGATCCTAGGTAGCAGCAGATGTTTCTCTCTTAGGGTGCAAAGAAAAAAAAATCTGCTGTGAACTCTATGTGGTGTCAGGAAGGGCATCCGCCCAGTAAACTCTCAATTTCATCCAGTTGCCCTGACTCTACCCCAAATTAAAGGGATTACAGGGTAGTAATGGTTTTTCTAATTGACTTTGCTAGTTGTGTCCTACTGTGCTGAGCTCTTGTACAGTTCTTCTGCTACCCCGTGCCTTCTCTCCTTCCACCGTGCAAAATGCAAACAAGTAAAATCCAAACAACAACACCCGTCCCCTAAACTAACTTGTTGAATCAATCAAAGAAATTACACAAAACTTAGTCCGAAAGCAGAGAGGGAATGAAATGAGATTTTTTTTATCTCATATTTCAGCACATTCAGTTTCTGTAGACACCAACGTTGAACTGTAACTCAAACACTAGAGTCTTAAGCCCCAGATCCTGCCTGAAAACTTATCCTGACACCAAATGACAGGCTCCCAACTGAGATCCTCCAGAGGCCTTAAATGGAGTTGTGCTCCATTTCTAGAACAAGTTTCACATACCCTGAGAATCCTTGATTTAATGTGGCATCTCCCATGGCTGACTTCTCTTGATGTTTCTCTTTGTTTCTCTACCTACAACAAGCAGGTAGATATTCTAGGAAAGTTTGTAGACTCATTTAGGATGGTTTGTGTATCTGTTCATGGGATCATGGATTGTTTACTTGCAGGTAACTATTATCCTGGAGCAGGAATAATATAAAGGGAACTGTGAAGTCAACATTAATGAATGGATTAAGTAGCCATGGGGTGATTGTTACATGCCAATCTCGGTGTGACCATCTGCAGCGTGGGATAAATAAACTTACCTTACAGGGCTATAATGCTAATTATTAAGAGAAAGATGGTGTTTTGGCAATCAAACCATCTGTTTCTTATCTTTCTCTTTCCCATAACACATTAGAGGCAAATGTTCACTTTTCTATGCCATTCTGATTACTGTTGGATGATGTACAAAATTGGACGAAGGTACAAATAAACTTTATCTGGAGTTGGCTAGGCAACGCTATCCAATGGTGACACCGAATGGTGGATTCTAATTCTCACAACAAACAAAAAAACAACAACTAGAAAGTTGGATTAGATCAGTATTTTCCAACCTTGGCAACTTTAAAACACATGGACTTCATCTCCACAGAGTTCCTGAGCCAGCCAGGGAATTCTGGGAGTTAAAGTTCATACATCTTAAAAGTTGATAAGATTGGACACTCCTGGATCAGATGAAGAAAAGGGCCACTGTCATTTAGTCCAGACCAAATAAATATGAATTCTCAGCCAAGTGAGTGATTCAGAAAGACAAGGGTATATAGTATCGATGCAAATTTATGCTGGCTTGAGGACACCGATTGGATTCTTGGCCCATTCTGTTGGCCAATAGTTGGATTACTTGGGACAGGAGTAAATTCCATTCCAAAGATGGCTTTTCTGCCCTGAAAAATATAACAACTTTCTGTGGCAGATGTGTTCTTAAGGTAAGAAGGATTTCATTCAACTTGGGGCTGGATACCGATGTATATTTGAAACAGGGGTGGAAACCTGACTCGAGGAGGCATTTATTGGTATGAACTTGACATGCCTCAGTTGTCTTCCTTAACATCACTTGACATATATTGATTTCCCTTTGTTTACTATTTAGCAGTAAATCACTTTGTCAAGCCTGAAATGAACCTGGCTGAGGCCATCTTGGAGGCTTCAGGGCTGCCACACAAAGGAAATAGTTGGGTGGGGTTTTGTAGCAAAAACAATAACGTTTCCCTGTGGGAACCAAGGACATTCTCACAGGTGGCTGGCCAGAGGAGGAGTGAAGTAACCAAGCAACTGACCAGCACCTGGATTGGACCAGTGACTTGGGGGAAAGGGGAAACTTACTTTTTAATTAGGTGAAAGTCAACTTTCAGAGTTGACTTTCACCAGTTGTGCCAATATGATTCATCCAATAAATTGTTCTTTGAGGAATTCCCTGCCTTGGAATTCTGCTTTCTATGGGTGCATTACTTGGAATGCTGACACACTTCAGACTTAAGCTCATGCCATCAGGAATCTTGAGCAAACTAGGGAAAGACTAAGTATTCTGCAGCGATTTGAAGCAACCAAACAAACTTGAACTTCTTAGGGAGAAGATATTCACAAAATTCAGCAGCTGGCTCACTGAGTCAGATTAGAACAAAGCCTAGGTGGGTTTGAAATTCATGAGGTTCTTTCAGGGATCCAAATAGATCCTGAGTATACTGCTGATGCTGGTTCAGATCTGTAAGCCCACCTCTTTTGGGGGGTATCTGCCCATCCCTGGTGGCACAGTGGTTAGAATTGCTTTCCAGTTCTGTTCTTCCGTGCAGGGCAACCAAAGAAGACCCAGCCGATCAGCTGGGACTTGGGAGGCAGAGAATAGATGGCGTTGGTGGGGCCAGTCAGAGGTGGTATTGGCCGGTTCTCTGAACTACTCAAAATTTCCTGTACTGGTTCTCCAGAACTGGTCAGAACCTGCTGAATACCACCTCTGGGGTGAGGAACAGTAAAAGAAATTGCCTTGGGATAACTCAGCAAGTCTTTCTGATATTGCAGCCATTGATGTTATCTTGGCAACAACATCTTCCTCTGGAATGGGTTTTTTTTTAACTTGCTAATCTAGGTTATACCCCTGTGGGGTCTTCTGGTGGGCACCCATCCAAATATTAACCGGATCCATCTCTGCTTAACTTAAAAAATCAGCCAAGGCCACCTACCATGGACATCAACTCTTGGTTTCCTGATCTCTAATTGCAAGTCCTTCTACTTATTTCCTGGTTCTTGTCTTAAGTTCTGGTCTTGCATGCTATTGTCCCAGAACAGCAGCAAAGTAGCTAACACTCTAATAATATGCGGCCTGCTATATGCCGAAGAAGAAACCGTCAATTTACAGTGTGTTAAATGGTCAATATTATAAACAGGCTCAATATGGGCCAAGCATTGATTGAATGAACTGGGAGTAGAGGCAGAAGTAGAGATTTCTCTGCCAGAAGAGAGGGTTCCTTGTGTTAAAGGAAGGTAGGGGGTGGGTGGATTGGGGGAGAGGAACTATTTGGCAGTTATTACAGTTTAACAACTCTGTATATCAGTTACACAGTTGTTAGCACTATATAGGCCTTAAATAATCAATTGGTATTTAATTAGCATACAGTACAATTACTGCCTTCTTAAATCTATAATGATAAACCAAAGATGCAAGTTATTGGATGCTAATTACCAGCTGATGATTAGCAACAGCGAAAGAAATTTGCCAGCCTCATTCCCGATATAATATGGCATGTCCATTGCCTATTGCGGAGCAGAACAGCGTGCCTTGTTTTTCCCTCTGCTTTAGCAATCAATGGCTGTTTAATGTACAATATTTGTCTAATTAACTCTAAATTATATTCTCATCGACAACTTTTCTGGATAAGAGATCTGCATCGTGCATGATGGATTAGACACAGAAGCCTCCGGTTAGCGGAGCTGCAGCTTGCATCTGTAGGAAACTCATTCTGAAATTATACCCCTTTTCCTTTTCTTGGTTGACCCCTCCGGTGTTTTGGAGAGCAGGTAGAACCAGGGGTGTATTTTGACACTTTTTAGAGACAGTGCGGCATTTGCACATCTACCGAGTACAGTTTAAAATCTGGTGGAATGAGATTTATTGCAAGGTAAAGCCTCATGAATTTTGATAGGTCAAGGAAAAATCTTTCTCGATCTGGTTGGAGAAGAGAATAGACAAATGTGGGGTTTATAGTGTCCACCCGGCTGGTTGGGTTATTAATTTGTTACTGATTTTTCTTACACTTTTAAAAAATAAAATGAAATTCCAAGCTGGAAGGTAGCAAAACAAAGTGGCAGTTTTGCATTTCATTCATGTATTAATTCAGATGTCTCTAAAGAAACCTGCATAGCTTTAAGAATCTGTAACCTTGACATGATGGGTTTGGATTTAACAGATTAAGAGGGTTGAAAAGGACCTTGTAGGTCATCTAATCCAGTGGTCCCCAACCACCGGTCCCCAGACTGGTACCGGTCTGTGGATCATTTTTTACCAGGCTGCAAAGCTTGGGCGCCACCATCTTGTTTCAACGGCACTTCTGGGTTTTTGGTTGCTTCCGGGTTTTCAGTTGGAAAGTGGCGTTTGGGTGCTCACGCCTTTGTTTCATCAAATGAAGAACCGTCCCAATGGTGGTGGAGTCTCGCGTTACTTAGGTACCGGTCCGTGGAAGAATAAATAATCGTGAAACCGGTCCCTGGTTCAAAAAAGGTTGGGGGCCACTGATCTAATCCACCCCCCCAAGCAGGAGACCCTACACCATTTCTGACAGATGGCAGTCCAGTCTCTTCTTGAAAGCCCCCAGTGATGAAGCTCCCATGACTTATGAAGGCAACTTCTGTTTCTTTGGTTAACCATTCTCACTCCTCCTTATTTCTAGGTTGAATCTCTTCTTGATCAGTTTTCATCCATTGTTCCCTATCTGGCCTTTGGGTACCTTGGAAAACAGCTTGACCCCTTCCTCCTATCTGTAGCAGCCCCTCATATATTGGAACACTGCTATCATGTCTTCCCTGGCCCTTCTCTTCACTAGACTAGCCCTGCCCAGTTTAAGTATTTACTGAATCTGAAATGGCTTGGTTTGTTTTTCAAACCTATTGGGTTAGGTTACACTGGAACAAGTTTCTGATTGAGTGTCTTACCATAGTCTTGATATATGATGTGGTTTGTCAGATGCAAAGAATCAGGACCCTACCTTAAGTTGCAGTTCAAAAGATTTATTGGCCAAGCTTATACAGAAGAATTGATCGACTAAAGTTCAATGCTAAAATGGCACCAGATAAGGGCCAACAGAATTCAAGAGAGATTGGATTTAGATACTTTGTGAGAATGTAATGCCTTTAGGCTGATGACTCATTTAATTCCACCTCCCCAGATCCACCTCCTAGCATAGTTCAGATCACTATGCTAAATCAAACATTTGTTTGAGTAAAACGTATATCAAGCTGTTTGGTATTGATATTTGAGCCTCATGAAGCTGCCTTTGGCAAGTTTTATTGAGATAAAGTTCAAGAACTCCAGCACCAAATCACTTTCAATGTAGGATCTAATGTCCACAAATATATGCAAATATATATAAGCCTTTTGATTCTCTAACAGCCTTCCTAAAACACAGAAAAGAGGTAAATATCTTCTAAGAGGGAGCTTGTAACTGGCTGTTTATATAATGGACTCTTGAATCTCTATCAATCTGGAAATTGTATGCAAAAATGAGTCCAGCAAACGCATATTCATTCATACAATAAACGCCATTGCAAAAACCAATTCCAAACACACAAAAAAAAATTGCTCAAGACCAGACTTATCCATACTGCAAAGAATCTGCTCCCGTGAACTCTGTGCAGAACTCAAAAACCATCTAGACAATGGAGAAAAGGACTTATACATTGACTACCAAACTGATTGCATCAAAAGAAAGTCACACAACACTGGCTCCTCTATTGTATATATTTTCAGAAGAGACTCTTTTAGTACAAATTAGGCAAAACCAAGAGATTAGAGGACTAAAAATTAAAAAAAAAAAGAGGAATATTATCTCCAGGCATTCGCCGATGATATGGCATTTATATTAGAAGAACCCTTAGAAGCAAGCCCTATGCTACTAAGAGAAATAGAAGAATAAGGAAAGGTGGCAGAGTTAAAAATTAACAAAGAAAAAACAAAAGTGTTAACAAAAAACTGTACAAAGGAACGTAAGGAAGAACTAGCAAATAAATTAGGTATGCAGGTGGTAAATAAAGTAAAATACCTAGTGATCTGGTTGACTGCTTGATGTTTGTAGATTAAAGAAGATAACTACGATAAGTTAATAATGCGAATAGTTAGCAATTTAGATAATCGGGTCAAATTGCAGTTATCGCTATTAGTACGTATTTCGATAGTAAAAATGAATATTTTGCCAAAATTGTTGTTCTTGTTTCAGACAGTGCCAGTCAAGTTGGGAAAGATTTTTTTTTTTGTAGAATTAAACAAATGTATATCTAAATTTATATGGCAGAGGAAAAACCCAGAGTGAAATATAAATTATTACAGGATGCCAAGAAAAAAGGAGGATTTGGCCTTCCAGATTTTGAATTATATTATGATGCTGCTATAGTAAACTGGCTTAAGAATTGGGTTAAATTAGAAAATAGAAGGTTATTAGTATTAGAGGGTTTTGATCTCCAACTTGGCTGGCACGTGTTCATGAGGGATGGAAAATCTAAATAACATTCATATTTCCAAAGGCACTATGTAAGAAATATGTTGTTTAATATCTGAGGAAAGATAAAAGAAAACCACTACCCAAAGGTTCCATTGTGGCTATCTACATTGGAATGGTCAAACAAATGGCAACTTCAAATCTCAACAAATAAATGCTCTGTCTTACATATTGGCAAAAAAAAAATCAGAAAATAAAATAAAAGCTGAATAGTCAAGACCTTGTTGATGATCCAAGCTCTGTCAAGGATCTTGGAACGCTCATCTCTAATGATCTAAGTGCTGGAACCCACTGTAACTACATCGCCAAAAAGGCATTAAGAGTTGTTAACCTAATCCTACATAGTTTTTTCTCTGGTAATATCACATTAATAACTAGAGCATACAAAACATTTGCTAGACCAATACTCGAATACAGCTCATCAGTCTGGAACCCACATTATGTATCTGATATTAACACAGTTGAGAAAGTCCAGGAATATTTCATAAGAAGAGTTCTCCACTCCTCTACTCATAGCAGAATACTTTATGCCACTGGACTTGAAATTCTAGACCTAGAAAACCTAGAATTATGCTGCCTTCAGTCCGATCTAGTATATAAAATCATACATTGCAAAGTCCTACCTGCAAATGAATACTTCAGCTTCAACCATAACAATACAGGAGCAAACAATCGATACAAACTCAAGGTTAATCGCACCAAACTTGATTGCAGGAAATACGACTTCAGCAACAGAGTGGTCAATGTCTGGAATACTCTACCTGACTCTGTGGTTTCTTCCCCAAACCCCAAAAACTTTAACCTTAGACTGTCTACTATTAACCTCACCCCTTTCCTAAGAGGTCTATGGGGGCTTGCATAAGTGCACCAACGTGCCTACCATCCCTGTCCTATTGTTTCTTTTATTTTTCTTATATGTATCCATGTATTCATAACTATGTTTTTACTTATACCTATCATCTTGGAAGCAATTGACAAATCTCATCTGCCATCATCAGACTTCTGTATTGTGACTCACAGTACAGTACTGACTCACAGACGAACACAATACAGAAGCCTGATGATGGCAGATGAGATTCTGCCGAAACGTTGCTACAACTTTAAAAGCACAACTATAATGATGTGGGAAAATACCCGAACAAAGCTGAATAACCTTCATGTATGTATGTATGTATGTATGTATGTATGTATGTATGTATGTATATGTATATTTATATGTATATGTATATGTATATGTATATGTATATGTATATGTATATATAAAGAAAGAAAGTAGAAGAGGATAAACATGTTAAACTGAAAATAGCTTGCCCTTCTAGTCTACAGCACCAACACTTCCTCTATATCCTTCTTGCTCACTCCGATGAACTTTTATAAAGACAGACAAAGTCAGTTCCGGGATCCTACCTACCATAAATATAACAATAAGAAAAAGAAATAGCAGTAGCAGTAGAACTAGAAGGTGGTAGAAGCAATAGTTTGCATTATGGTCCGTTTACAATTGACTGATGCTGACAGATTCATGAATACTTGATGAGGGTTGAGAAACGTGGTTCAAGACCTTCTTTAGGGAGATTGGCACACTTCCTCATAATTGTTCGTGGCAAACCACTGCCCATCCCAGTTGCTCAGGGAAGGGAGAAGGAGGCATTTTGCAGAGAAGAAATGTGTCAATTGGGTAGCCTGAGTGACTGGATAGAGTGCCCCCAGGCTGTATCTGAAAATCAGCTTGTCCTTCACACTCCAAATGGATGTTAATAACTGCACTGAATGGATGTTAAAGCAGAAAATGCTAGAAATAAGGCAGTAGGAGTCTGAAGGAGAACATCGCAGAGAAAGGGTGTCAGGTCCACTGAGCCGGCCACTTGCAGTACAACACATCATCATTTTCTTCATTTAACAACCCCATAATCCCTTGCAGAGTCGGCAACTGAATGGAGCTTGAAGAGTGTTTTAATGGCCGGATGCCCTTCCTGTTTCCAATGCAGAGTATATTCAGCAGATATATTCTCAGTGTGCCCAGAGAGAGAAATATCTGCCTCTACCTAGGATTGAACTCACAATAATAATCCACATAATCCCTTGCGGGGTGGAGTGTAGGCAACTGAATGGAGCTGAGTGTTTTAATGGCCGGATGCCCTTCTTGTCACCAATGCGAAGTTTTGTTCAGCAAATATATTCTCAGTATGTCCACAGAGAGAAATATTTGCCTCAAAACTCACAGCCTCCTGATTGTGAGGCGAGAGCTCCACCTGTAGTCCACCGCACCACTCTGCACCATATAGCACATATACTATAGATATATAGGTCATGGAATTATAGAATCATAGGGCTGGAAAGGACCTTGGAGGTCTTCTAGTCCAACCCCTTGGCCAAGGTGGGAGTGCTTATATTATCCTGACCAAACGGTTGTTCAATCTTTTCTTGAAAACCTCCAGCGATGGAGCACCCACAACTTCAAGAGACAAACTATTCTCCACTGATTAATTGTTCTCACCATCAAGAAATTTCTCCTTAGGTTGGGTCTTCCTTTGACAAGCTTCCACCCTTCTTGTCTTGTCCCCAGGTGCTTTGGAGAATAAATTGATGCCCCTTTCCCTGTAGCAGCCCTTCAACCAAAGGTATTCCTCAACTTACAACACTGAGAGCATATGCACCAAAGACAAATTCCTTGTGTGTCCAATCACACTTGGCCAATAAAGAATTCTGTTCTGTTCTATTCTATTAACAACTGTCTCACTTAGCAACAGAAATTCGGGGTTCCATTGTGTTTGGAAGTCAAGGACTACCTGTATTGGAAAAGGCTATCAGGTCTCCCCAAAACCTTCTCTTCACTAGGCTAAAAATGCCGAGTTCCCTTACCTGTTCATTGTACGATTTAGCCTTCTCACCTTCGTAGGTAAAGAGCATTGATTGGGATATCATTGGTCCGGGAGATGGCAAATCAGTTTCACTTGCAACCAACCACGCAAATATATCTACAGCCTAGATGGAGATGCACAAAGTGTTTCTCTGAAGTTTCCTTCCTGAATGGTGATTAGGGGGTGAGAATTTCATCTGCTGGTGAGCGGAATGCACAAAACTTCTGCTGATGGATATGATTCATGCTTCCTGCTGTTTGGATGACCCAATTTTTACTTCTTCTGTTATATAACTCTTTGCTTCATCATTTTCTAATAGATTTCCTCAAGATAGTACTGATAGCTCAAGGACTGAGCTATAATAGAGGCATATCTGTCTGTCTGTCATCTTCTTTTAACGACCCCATAGTCCCTTGCCGGGTGGAATCTGGGCAACTGAATGGAGCTAGCAGAGTGTTTTAATGGCCGGATGACCTTCCTGTCACCAATGCAGAGTTTTGTTCAGCAGATATATTCTCAGTGTGCCCAGAGAGAGAAATATCTGCCTCTACCTAGGGTCGAACTCACAGCCTCCTGATTGTGAGGTGAGAGCCCCACCTCCAGGATACCGTACCACTCCTATCTATCTATCTATCTATCTATCTATCTATCTATCTATCTATCTA
>NW_020769350.1:4432140-4442443 GCF_900518735.1 Pseudonaja textilis | reverse complement strand
ATCTATCTATCTATCTATCTATCTATCTATCTATCTATCTATCTATCATCTCTGTATTTCTATCATCTATCTGTATATATCTCATCTATCATCTATCTATCTAGTCTTTTGCTATGGTTTTGTAGTTGTGGACCAAGATTTTCCCATACAGCCCATCTAATTTCTTATCAATTTAAGAACAAAACAGAGTCCCTAGAGGTGTTTCTGGGGATGCATCAGGCAGAAGTTTCTTCAGCATAGAATTATTTTCATCCATCGATTGTGATTCCATGCTCACATGGCTCTTACGCTTCTTCTTCTGCCTGGTGTTATCGCATAACATCCTCTTTCTCATCCCTGAAATTTCTCCTCATTTTGCCAGAGGTTTGGGGCTTATCCTATTAGCTCTCGTGTCAAATGAGACGTTCCTTTAAATGCAGACTGTCTATGTCTGTGGTCATTCATAGTCTCTCTCTCTCTCTTTCACCATTGTGTCCTCCATAATATTGACACATTACGGAGAATGGTGTCTCTTTTTGAATTCTTTCAGCATTTTTTTTTTGTCTTTTTTGCTGGTTACATGCTGATATTGCTTCACAGTGAGAACACTTGGTGCTAATGAAGAGGGTGTAGGAAATGACTCCCCTAAATATTGAAAGGAAAAGGTTAAAGACCTTTTTGAATGCCTCGTAGTCAAAGAACTCTTAAAGCCTCTCTTTTCCACACCGTAATTCAAGGAAATTAGCAGTGCTTAACTCCTGACAACATTAGACCCTTCTTGCTTTTCTATTATCAGCTCCATCCATAATGTAATGATGCTCCTTTGATGGAAAAATCTGATAAAATCCAACATCGACTGATTCAGAGCACAAAAGAATATAGAATCATAATGCAGAGTTCAGTGGGAAATGGATTTCTAATAAGCAGTTATTAGCCCAACTTTACTAGAACAGGCGTACCTTATAAGGACTATGTACAGTAACCCATGGCAATTTCTAGAAATTAAATACAAATTAATTCCCACAACTGGAGAGAAAAGTTTATTTATAGTATTGCATTTATTAGTGCTGCTTTTTTTTAAAGGATGCCATCATTGTTTTTGTTAATTACTGTTTGCTAAATAATTTTCTTCATGTAGGCATGAATTTTAAGTAGCAAAAATATTATTGTTGAATTGCAGGAAATATATGTGAGAGAGGGAAATATGTTTCAGTGAATTCTTTCTTAAGTCTGGAAGTGGAAACAGCTGCATTTAGGGTGTTGCTGCTCCTGCTGATGGAATTGATTGGAATGGAATGGGATGGAATGGGATGGAATGGAACAGAACAGAATTTTTTATTGGCCAAGTGTGATTGGACAGACAAGAATTTGGTTTGCTCTCCTTTAACATAACTTCATTCATAACTTCTAGCAATGGAACATTCAATGATTCTTGTAATGTTTTGTAAAATTCTGCCGGAAGTCCATCTGGGCCTGGTGCCTTTCCATTATTTTGTTTCTTAAGTGCTTCAGTTAAAGAAAATTTGTATAAGATGTTTTACAGGTGGCACTTTCCCCCAAAAAGAATAGCAAGAATGTTCAAGAATAAATCCAAAAAAATGTTGGAAATGTCATCAGATACCTGGCTCCTATTACCATATGTGGTGGACTTGTGCGGATGCTAAAAAATACTGGACTAAAATCCACACGTGGTTGGAAAAAATGACAAAAAAGCATATAGATTTGAAACCAGAAATATTTTTATTGGGAATTTTACCTGAAATATATAGTAAAGACTTGAAATATCTGATTGTAAATGTATTAACAGCGGCTAGGATTATATTTGCCAAAAACTGGAAAAATAAGAAAATACCATCACAGGAGGAAATCATTAAGAAAATATTGGAATGTGCTGATATGAGTAGATTGACATTTGAAATTAGAAAACAAGATGATAAACAATTTTATAAAATTTGGGATCTACTCTATCAATGGTTAGACAATAAAATATAGCAATGAAATATGTAGACTTTTAGAAAATAATAAATATATAAAGATGTATTCTTTTCTAATTATATCTACAAAATGATTCTAGGATAGATCAGGGACGATGATACAAATTGTTATAAAACAAATTAAGTAAAATGATCATTTTGGAAAACATGAATGAATAAAAGTATAGTCAAATGATTGATTAATAATGATATTAATGTATTTAATATATTGATTGAAAATACGAGATTATATACAATGTAATTATAATTGAAGACTATGAAATGGAAGCACAAAACAATTTGTAAACCAACCGGCACACTGTATGTATATATATGGAAGATGATTTGATGTTTTTATGTTTTGTTTGTTTATGTTTGTTTTAAAAACCAATAAAAATATATAATAAAGAAAAAGAATTTGCTTTGCTTTCAGTGTACATACAACAATAGTGATAGATCATTAATATAGTCATAGTAAAATACATTATTCATAAAACATTAAATACAACACTTAGTGATAGTCATGGATAACTAAGCAATCAACATAAATCATTTTAGGATACTAAGTACACAATATAAATAGTAAAGATACAAGAAACAAAGTTATAGTCATAAGAAGATAACGTGATAGAGAATAGGGAAGATGAGAATAATGATGGTAATATTGCCTTTTTAGATAGTTTGACAGTGTTGTGGGAATTAGTTGTTTAGCAAAGTGACAGCATGCAGGGAATAAATTATCCTTGGGTCTAGTTCTTCTGACTTGCAGTGCCCTATAGCGTTGTAAGGTAAAGGTTCCCCTTGCATATATGTGTTAGTCATTTCCTGCTCTAGGGGGCGGTATTTATCTCTGTTACAAAGCTGAAGAGCCAGTGATGTCCGAAGACACCGCCATGGTCATGTGGTCAGCATGACTAAATGGATGGAACGCTGTTACCTTCCCACCAAAGTGGTCCCTATTTTTCTACTTATATTTTAACATGCTTTCGAACTGCTAGGTTGGCAGAAGCTGGGACAAGTAATGGGAGCTCACTCCATTCTGCAGCGCTAGGGATTCGAACTGCCAAACTTCCAACCTTTCTGATCGACAAGCTCAGCATCTTAGCCACTGAGCCACCGCATCCCTTCTTTGTATTTAGTGTTGCTATAAAAGGGGAAAAAAATAAGCAAATAACCAGGATCTATTACAGGGCCATTGGTTGAGAATCCTTCAGAGAATCAGAGGTGTTATGTGGTTTTCAGCTCGCAGGATCCAATCTGGGACAGTCACTGGGACCAGCGGTTTTGTTTCGGACTCGGAGCCCATCCTCAGGGAACTTCTCTAGACAGCATGAACCTGGCTTGCCCATTGACTTGGCTTGTCAGAAGGGTGCAAGAGAGGATCACGTGATCTCCTAGCCAAGAATTTTGCACACATGACCATGGAGATATTGCAATGGTTGTGTGAAAAATGGTCACCTCCCTTTTTTTTAAAGCCCCGTTGCAATTTTGAACAGTGACTAAATGAACTGTTATAAGCTGAGGACTACCTGTATGTGAAGGGCTGTTAAAAGGGGAATTGATTTATTCTCCAAAGCACCTGAGGGCAAGACAAGAAGCAACGGGCAGAAGCTCATCGAAGGAAGACCCAACCTAAGGAGAAATTTCCTGACGGTGAAAACAATTAATCAGTGAAATAGTTTGTCTCTTGAAGTTGCGGCTGCTCCATCGCTGGAAGTTTTCAAGAAAAAAATATTGAAGAACTGTCAGGATAAAATAAGCATTCCCATCTTGGCCAGAGGGGTTGGACTAGAAGACCTCCAATGTCCCTTCAAGCCTTGTGATTCTATAATTCCATGACTGGGGATCAGACTGGATCCTGCAACATTATCCTGGGACACGTATGTTGGCTTTCATTCGTGGTTTTCAGCTTTGCCAACAGGGTCTGTATGTAAGAACACACATCAATGCATTCTAAGAGCCCTGGTGCTCAGTGGTTAGAATGTAGTATTGCAAACTACATTCTGCTGACTGCCAGGAGTTCGATCCTGACCAGCTCAAGGTTGACTCAGTCTTCCATCCTTCTGAGGCCGATAAGATGAGGACTCAGATTGTTGGGGACAATATGCTGACTCTGTAAACCTCTTAGAGAGGGCAATAAAGCACCGTGAAGCGGTATATAAGTCTAAGTGCTATGGCTATTTTCCTTCCTTCCTTCCTTCCTTCCTTCCTTCCTCCTTCCCTCCCTCCCTTCCTTCTTCCCTTCATAGTGGTTAGAATGCAGTATTTCAGGCTAACTCTGCCCACAGCCAGAGTTCGATCCTGACTGGCAGCTCAAGGTTGACTCAGCCTTCCATCCTTCTGAGGTTCAGTAAAATAAGGACCCAGATTGTTGGGGGGCAACATGCTGACTCTGTAAACTGCTTAGAGAGGGCTGTAAAAGCACAATGAAGTGGTATATAAGTCTAAGCGCTATTCCTAATGCTGCTGCTATTTTTATGGCAGAATATGGCGGCAAGTGTAAGCAGCAAGCGTCCCACCATATATATTACTGCTGAGGACAAGGGGTTTTTAAGAAGAGATTGGACAGCCATCCATCTGGCATGGTCTAGAGTCATGGTGGCGAATCTATGGCATGCATACCGGAAATGGCACTCAGAGCCATTACTGCCATGCGAGCACTCACCCAGAAAAGGTCTACTGCATATGCGTGCATGCCGTCCACCCAACATCTGATTGTCGGGTATCTGGTGCACATGTGCGGGGGTGTGATGGCACGCAGAAGACATGCGTGCACAGACGCATGCAGCACAGGTCGCACCACATGCACAGGAGGCATGGAGGGGTGCGTGCGTTGCCTTCCGGGTGATGGCACATGAGCACAAGCAGTCAAGCGCACACACAATTATCGGCACGGGAGCCCATAAAGGTTAGCCACTGTTAGGAATCTATCCACCAATTAGTTGGGTTGGCAATATATAAACCCACAATGTATGTTTGTAGCTTTAAGACAAAGTTACTGTATTGATTTGTACTATGTTCCGATTGGTTGATTGTATTGTGAATTTCCATAAGAGGGAGTTAGAGATCATGGCTTGTTCTCTCTGACATTATGTATCTCTGACATTCTGTCTCTCTGACATTCTGGGGTTATTCTCTACATATCATAAGAGCCACCACTGGTGTCGGGTCTCATGCCTTGAACAGGGAGTTGACTAGAAAACCTACAAGGTCCCTTTCAACTCTACTATTCTGTGTTCTTCAGGATAAAGGACCTCTAAGGTACCTTCTGGTTTTTCTATAACCCATCCATCCTCCAGCTTCAATTCCTTCTTTCTACTGGTTCCAGCATCTCCTGTCCTACACAGTTTTTGAAAAGCTTGTTGCATTGTGACCACAGTTAACTCTCAGGAGGGAAACGTGTCTTCCTATAGAACAACTCAAAGCATTCCGCTTGTGTTGGCGATTTGAAAACATCAGTTAGCTCTCAAACCATTATTATTATTTTTGAAATGTCATTTTATGGGGCAATAACGCAACACAATAATCCGGAACAATTTAGCAGCATGTATTTACCGTTTATTCCATGAGCTGCGTAGCTGAAGCACGACTTTTACACAAAATGGCAAACTAGGCAGAAGCAAAATGTCATTTCCTCTGAATATATTAGTGGTGTGTCGGCAAGAAGCACCTTACATTTTGGCCTGCCATTTGCTGGCATTTTCTCACATTCAAAGTTCTTTTTTTTTTGTAATTTTTTTTTGAGTTTTCACCAAAAAAAATACAAATAAAACATCTTTTTTTGAAAGTAGCGTAATCCTGGGTTACATTTCTTCGTACAGACACAAATTCAATTTCATGCTCATTTTTATGTTCTATTCCATATCTTATTACTGTTTTACATTTTCTACATAGCTTCTCCCCTCTTTTAATTTTCTCAATTTTATTTTAATTATCTCATCTCGATTCAAATCATTATATTTGTATTTTTTGTCTGTCCTGTTTCAATTTCATTATTATCTTTTCTCATTAAACAAAGTTTCTCCTGTAGTTGCTGATTGGAGTATGACACCTTTATATCTTTTAAGTTTATCCATTTAACTCTTATTTAGGCTTCAATATATACCTTAAAGTTTTAACATTCAATATAATACATAACTTCCATTCAGATTTTGCTTGGTACATTCTTAAAATACATACTATATTCTTTTAAAAAAAAGATTATAAATATATGTAATTAAAACAACACATTCCATTCCGATTCAATTCTATCATTAATGTTAATATTCATTAAAATCTTAACTTCTGTAACATTACTTTTCAATTGAATATCATACTTCTATGGGAACAGTTATAAGCTTACCATGATTAATTTCCCCCCCTTCACTTATATTTTATAAAGTATTAACTAATTAAAATGTTCCCGTCCCTTCTTAATTCAATTTTCCCATTTATCTTATTTCATTTATTTTATTAACAAACATTTCACTAAATTACACTATTTTATCCCTCATTTTAATCATACATTGTTTCCATTTTTCTAAAGTTATTTCTATTACTAATATAACAATACAATCTTATGTACCTTTACAGAATCCCCTTTTCAGTTAAATTTTCACCCATTATGTCTAAATAGGCCCTGTTTCTCTATATCTTGTTTCGGTCCTTTGTAACTTCTTTTCCTTTCCTTCTTCTCTCTCTTCTTCTCTCTCCCCTTTTTACCCCCAGGTCTCTCTACCTCTATTTCTCTCTTCTGTATTCCACTCTTCTGTTGCTTTCCAGTATTATACTTATTTTTCGAATTATTTTTCTTTTCTTTGGTTGTTTTTTTAAGTCTTAAATTCTCCATTCTCTTTCCCCTCTTTCCGTTTTCTTCCCCACATAGAATTACTTGTTCGTTAAAGATGGCTTCTTCTTTGTCCCAGTCTTCTTGTTTTGGAGACATTTCTTGTTATTTCTCATAGTTCCAAATCTCCATTTCTAAGAATTGAAAAACAAAGCCAAAAGAACCCCTCCCTTCTTGTGCATCTTCTTTGTACTTTTTAAGTTCCATTTTAAATTCATCCAGAAGTAGTGCCATTGTATAAATTTTTAAACAACCACCCGATTAATTTTAGTCATTCAAATGCAATAACCAAGAATCCCAAAATCACCAAGTAATCCAAATACACGCATGCTGTGTCTTTTTGCTTTTTTTTTTCACTTTCTCTTCCTGTGATTCTACTGTTTAGTTACACATGGTTTTGAACCTGAGGACACACGGTTTTGAGTTTCTTCGATGACAGACAGAAATCCGCGATCGTGCATGGTTTCGGTCTGGGCTCACCACTGGAGCGGCCCGAGCCAGCCGGTTTCGGGGCTAAGAGACCCTGTAGAGATGGTGAAGAGGGGGGAAACTGCCAGCAGGGTTGAGGAGAGTCGCATCTCTTCTCCTCAGCTGACCATTACTCCCTTTTCCGAAGGCGGTTGTACAAGTGGTCAGAAATGACCACCTCAAAGAAGAACTCAACCGGAAAAGAATGTGCAGGAGGAAGATAAAAAGTGAAAGTTTTGGCTGACCGGGTCAAATTGCAAAGCAACAACTAAGGTACCCTGGAGTTTAAACTTACAAAAAAATAACATCGTTCCCAAAGAATAGTCTGAAGCAGCAAAGGAAAGTGAAAAGGGAAAGGTTTTTTTTTTTTTCTTCTCTCCCCTTCCCTATACTGAAAACTAAGAGACTTAAATAAGAAATTGGAAAAATCCGCTTTGACATCAACAGGCAATTAAGCTGAAAATAAAACAAAATGTCAAAGGGATAACAAAGATTTCTGGACACTAAAAAAAAAAAATTATGACCAGGAAAGGAGAGAAAAAGAATAAAAGGGCAGTATCTGGAAAGAGGGAGGAGACTCCCTGGAATTGAAAGGAATCTACAGTAAAACTTCAACAAGACTTCTAAAAGATACATTTTAATCACATTCAAAGTTCTTGTAGCCAGGAAAAGTTGCAAGTATCAGTAGGGAGTTTCATGCCATAGGCACACACTTGGCATTTGCTGAATATCAACTGAATAGAATAGAATAACAAAGTTGGAAGGGACCTTGGAGGTCTTCTAGTCCAACCCCCTGCTTAGGCAGGAAACCCTACACCCTTTCAGACAAATGGTTGTCCAATCTCTTCTTAAAAACTTCCAGTGTTGGAGCATTCACAATTTCTAGAGGCAAGTTGTTCCACTGATTAACTGTTCTGACTATCAATAAATTTATCCTCAGTTCCAGATTGCTTCTCTCTTTGATGAGTTTCCACCCATTGCTTCTTGTCTTGCCCTCAGGTGCTTTGGATAATAGCCTAACTCCCTCTTCTTTGTGGCATGAGATATTGGAAAACTGCTGAAATATTGGAGATATTGGAAGACTGTTATCATGTCACCCCTAGTCCTTCTTTTCATTAAAATAGACATACCCAATTTTGCATCTGTTCTTTATATGTTTTAGCCTCCAGTCTCCTGGGACTGGGATATATCATTGTTGTTGTTGTTTTTTTTTAATGTCTATAAATGCAAAAGTACATGGAGATTTATTTTGCCAATTTTTCTCTTTTCCTGTATATATACCAAGCTTGGTATGTTACAGATGGACCAGATTCCATTTCTCCACTAATAAGATGAACAAATAAACTTTCCCCCAACTGCATTGTATAGGTAGTGATTCGATTCGATGCAATACAATCCGATCCGATCCGATCCTATCTTATCCTATCCTATCCAAATCCTATCCATTCCATTCCATTCCGTGTTCTATTCTATTCTATTCTATTCTATTCTATTCTATTCTATTCTATTCTATTCTACTCTACTCTACTCTACTCTACTCTACTCTACTCTACTCTACTCTACTCTACTCTACTCTATTCTTATTCCTATTCCTATTCCTGTCTAGTCTAGTCTAGTCTAATCTAGTCTAGTCTAGTCCAGTCCAGTCCAGTCCAGTCCACTCCACTCCACTCCACTCCATTCCATTCCATTCTTTCCTTCATGAAACATTCTCAGATAGGAAGGAGGTGAAACAAGACAAGGGTGGTCTATTAACTGCACCAAGAAAGAAAACTCAAAAGCACCACTGAATAGAAATTCAGGTCTTCAGTGTCTTGGGACAAAGATGAAAAACAGGGCTTTCTTTATCAGGGGTGCTCTTCTGAGAAATTGTAATACACTGTACGTATTTTGGCACAACACAATCATTTTGTCTCTCTGCTTCCTCTCTTTGCTAAGACAGGTTGCCCTTGGCAGAGGCCAGAATTATTTCCTTACAGGGTTTGCTTGAAATTAGGCCAAGGACCACATCAATTTTTAAAAACAGATCTGGAACCATCAACTCGGCTGACTTTTCTTTAGCAGGCCTGCTAATGTTCAATATTTTATTGGGTTATTTTTAAAGAAGGTGTAATCTCTTTCCAACAAGTTACAACGGACAGCTTGCAGTTCATCCTAGGAACAAAGGATCTTCCCCTTGTGAATATTAGACACCGCCGAGCTCTTAAAGCCAGACGGAGAGAAAGATGATCCAAATCACACCACATTAAATTTACATGGTGATACCTTGTTATACCCATCCAAGGCAATTCTTTGTATAACCTCTGGATTTTTTCAGAGCTTTTCTTGACATAGTTGCTGAGCCAGAAACCATCGGAGAGTTTAGTGCCTGTAATTAGCATTTTCCTTGCAACTGAAGAACAGCATTGTCATTTTAAGCAGTCTTTCTTCCAAGATCTAAAATGAACCAGAAATGTTCCTTGTTCCAAAGCTGATAGTTCTGTAAAAAGTTGAGCACCTTTAAAGAACATCTGTTCATTAGATGAAGTTAATATTCATCTGTATGCAACTTGCCATGGCTGTCATTGGCTTGTTATATGCCCTAGAGCAATGCTTTCCAACCTTAGCAACAATAAAATGTATGGACTTCAAGAATTCCTCAACTAGCTGTGATGGCTGGCAAATTCTGGAAGTTGCAGTCCACACAGGTTAAAGGAGCCAAGGTTGAGAAACATTGCGTAGAGCAGGGGTGTCAGACTCATGGCCTGAAAACAGCAAAGGACTGGCCTGCAGTGCCACTGCCAGTGAAAATGGAACTGGGGGGGGGGGCGTGTCCCATTTTTGGCTGTAATGGCCTCCTGGCAGCTCTCTGCCAGCAAAAATGGAGCAAGGAAGGAAAAATAAGGAAAGAGAGGAAGGAAGAAGAAAGGAGGATGCAAAGGGAAGGGAAAAGAAGAAAAGGAAGGAAGGGAAGGGAAGGAAAGGGAAGGAAAGGGAAGGAAAGGGAAGGGAAGGGAAAGGAAAAGAAAAAGAAAAGAAAAGAAAGGAAAGGAAAGGGAAAGGAAAAGAAAAAGAAAAG
>NW_020769350.1:4417568-4432130 GCF_900518735.1 Pseudonaja textilis | reverse complement strand
AAAAGAAAAGAAAGGAAAGGAAAGGGAAAGGAAAAGAAAAAGAAAAGAAAGGAAAGGAAAGGGAAAGGAAAAGAAAAAGAAAAGAAAGGAAAGGAAAGGAAAAGAAAAAGAAAAGAAAGGAAAGGAAAGGAAAGGAAAGGAAAGGAAAGGAATGGAATGGAATGGAAAGGAAAGGAAAGGAAAGGAAAGGAAAGGAAAGGAAAGGAAAGGAAAGGAAAGGAAAGGAAAGGAAAGGAAAGGAGATTATAATGAGAGTGAGGGAGGATCTCAGGAAGGTCCTGCATTAGCACATGGACACCATGAGTCCCGTGTCATGCCCACTGTGGCCATGCCCACCCCTAGCCATGCCCACCATGGCCACACCCACCCCAACCCTCCGAGATCAAACATGACCCTGATGCGGCCCTCAATGAAATCAAGTTTGACACCCCTGCCCTAGAGCTACAGCAGGCTGAGAAATAGTTAATCTTCTCCCCATCTCATGGTCCCGTGTTACCTAAAGAACTGGATTTTCTTCAGTCATGGTCTTATGTTCTTTCTCTCTCGAGGAATCCAAAAGCCTAGGATCTGTAGCATGGATTGAGAGTTTTTCATATTTAGAATTGAACCGGCTCTGATCGATGGGAGTAAGTAGTTGTGACTAATTTATGTACTAAAGATTTCAAATGGA
This sequence comes from Pseudonaja textilis, assembly GCF_900518735.1. The sequence goes on along the minus strand of NW_020769350.1, from coordinate 4,431,460 downwards.
TTTCCTATAATGACCAAATATGGATCCCAGCCCAATGTTTTTTCTCTAGGAAATACTCCATCACATGCACACACAAACCCAGGGTTAAATTATATGTGGATAAGGAGAAAAGAACCAAGAAACCAGGTGCACCTGAAACTTAGCATGAAAAACGACAAGATATTTTTTGCCTTTTTAAAAATTATCATCCTTCTATTAAGCCTTACTGACCATAGTAGAGATGCTATCTGAACATAAATGAATACAATTTGAAGACTTGTTAATGGATATACTTAACCTGTAGGGGTAACCCCGTTTGTCCATCAACTGACCATCTCCTACATGCCAACAACATACAGTCCAGGATGACCATAGGTGTGTGGTGCATCCACCGTATATTTTATTCCTCCTGGTAAGATGTGTCTTTTTATATGCACTGGGCTTGACAATCTCACACAATTACTTTAACTGACAATGGTTTGGGGCCTCTGCAGGTCTGCAGTTCTACCAAATGTGCTAACTGAGATCAGATGTGATAGAATTTAATGACAACTGCAGTATATGACTTAAAACAGCTTCCAATCATGATTCTTCCCCATGATTCGATCTACAGTTTCCATCCTAAAAAGAGTGCAGAGAAGAGCAACCAAGAGGGTGAGGCTAAACCATATAATGATCGATTGAAGGAATTGGATGTATCTAGTCTAACAAAGAGAAGGCGTAGAGGGTGATATGATTGCAGTCTTCCAGTACTTGAGGGGCTATCACAGAAAAGATGGGGTCAATCTATTTCCCCTAAGCACTTTGAGGGCAGGAGAAGAAGTTATGGAGGGAAACTTATAAAGAGAGGTCCAACCTAGAATTAAGGAGAAATTTCCTGACAGAAAAAAAATACTAATTATTATAATTATATGTGGGCGTATATATAAATTTTGTATTTATTTATTTTGTCACATTCATGTAGTGTATATTTTGTTCCCCTGGACCTCCCCACGGTTTGTTGTCCACCAGTCCATTGTATTCATTTTGTTTTGGGATCGTTCGGGGCCACTTGGAGTTTTCCCAGGGTTTGACGTTGAGATATTAAGACTGCCCTGGACTTGAATTTCTCAGTTCCCCTTCCTCCTTGCATTTCAATTCTTTCTCTCCCTCCCCTCCCTATATCTGTTGTCCAGCTGCAAGTAGCGGGTGTGTGGTGAGTCCATTCCTGGCAGGTGATCAAGTGCAATAGGAAAGAGACCCTGGCCCATATCAAATATCGAAATTAAATCCTTTCACCCTCCCCTTCTTTTTTTTCTTTTTTTCTTAAAAGAGTGAATTTAGCTATGTTCTGCAAAGCCAGCAGGCAATATTTGCAGCCTGTTTGCACCATTGATTAACCTTCTGGATATCGATGGAGTTTTGTTTACTCCAATGCGGAATATCTTGAGGAAATTCTGAGCCATTTCAAAATAAGATTGGTAGTTTTTTTAACCTCTCCTCCTTCCCCCACCCCCCACATCTGGGCATTTAATAGCAGATTTCTAGCATGGAAATATGAAACTGATCCCTCTGCTATTAAAGGTCCAGATAGAAGTACAGTCAGTTTAAAAAAAAGAGAGAAAAAAAACTTGCAATCCTATTTTGGACCGTCTGAGAAATTTTTTTGAAGATACTGTACTCCATGCATCTGATAAAGAGTCCTTGAAGGCAATAATAATTTGATTTAATTCTGAGTGCCTCAAGACTCTGGGTGGTTTTTATTATAGATGTAAAATTGTTCCTTTCCTGCGACTGTCATCAATGAGTTTTCTCAACATGGTTCTTTGTATTTTTCCCCCTCTTTTTCCCTCCTTAATGGAGCCTTTAGTGCACCTTTGCTAAGAGACTCCGTGCTGTGAAAGGACAAAGGAAAGTGAGAGTTTAGTGGAGAAAAGGACAAGCTTTTTATTGATTAACTATTTGTTGGGTTCACTGTCACCTTTTCCTTTCCTGTTTTCCTTGCCCAACACCAATAATTGGCATGCAGGGTGGGCCTGCTTTTTTCGCCTCTTCATTAACTCTCATGTCCTGCCATTGCCAGGGGGGTTGCAGAGTTCATCCCCACCATCAAAACATTAGAAGAAAAAAGAAACATTTAGAGCAGTTTAGAAAGTCAGCTCTCTGCTGGCTCCAAATGACAGGATGTCATTCGGATGCTGCATTTGTCTGGTTTCCTCCTTCAGGTCATACAGAGATGGGCGTCAGCATTCCAACTACCCAACTCCAAACCAATAAACTCCAAGATAACCTAAGTTCCATTTTATTGGAGCTATCATATTGGCACATCTGGGAAAACATGAATCTGAGAGTTCTGGGTTTTCCCTTCCCAAAAGAGAAATTAAAAGATCCATCCCCTGCATCCACCAGTCCATCACACGGCCCAATCCAATCTTCATCCCTTCTGGAGACATCCCTCCAGACACTACCTCCTGGTGCAGGGCAACATGTCCTTGACCCTCTGAGAAAGAATGTTGTTGTGTCTAGTCTTCTGCCCCACCATGAAACACCCCCATCCCAGGCACTGAACGTGGCAGCCTCGAAGCTTCCAAGTAAAAAATGGCTTCCAAGGCTGACAATATGCTTGTGATACTGACTGGATTCTCCATGTTCATTCTTCCTTCCAGATCTGGTTAATAGCTCTGATGTTTCGTTTGGATGGTCTGTAGCCCATGCGTTGGTTGGCCCAAAGGTTTTTTCAGGAGGCAATTGGACTTTCTTGGTTTTTTTTCCCCCTTTTTTTGAAACCGTTTCACTTCTGACCCAAGAAGCTTCTTAAGCTCTGATAGGATAGTGGGGATCCAGTATCCTGTCAGAGCTGAAGAAGCTTCTTGGATGAAAAGTGAAATATCTTCAAAGAAATAAAAAAAGGAAGTTCCAGTTGCTTCCAGAAAAAAGCACCTTTGGGACAACCATGACCTGGATGACTGATCATCTCTACAGACGTGTTGGTTGTTGATGGTGCCCAAATGAAATTAAGCATTAGTCTATTATATTATTCACCTAATATTATATTAGCAGGTTGAGCATTCAGCAGTGGATGGATGCATAAACCTATTCTAAAATTTGGTTATCCCACCCCCACCCCCTACCCCGGGTATGACCATTCTACAATTTCTTTATGTTTCTTGCTATCTGTCAAGCTCCAAGAACCAAGAAAGAGACATGGAATTACTTCTGAGTATTTTTTTAACAGAATAACAGAGTTGGAAGAGACCTTGGAGGAGTGGTGGGATTCAATTTTTTTTTTACTACTGGTTTTGTGGACATGGCTTGGTGGGCATGGCAGGGGAAGCTTCTGAAGGCAAGCTGACCCATTAAATAATTGTCCCCATTGTCAGGAAATTTTCCTTATTTCTAGGTTGGTTCTCTCCTTGATTAGTTTCCATCCGTTGCTTCTAGTTCTGGCTTCAGGTGCTTTGAAGAATAGGTTGACTCCCTCTTCTCTGGAGCAGCCCCTTAGATATTGGAATACTCTTGCCTACCTCAAGCAACTATCTGTCTCACTATAGATATACTCTGTGAACTGCAAGTGTGGGGCCATCATAACCTTTTTCCTGCCTATCAGATCTTCCAAGCTCTGCTGTTTCTTTGCCTTCTGGGGAACATCCCCTCTCTCCTGGGATTCCAGATTACATTCTATCATATCATCACACTATTGTCTGGTTGCTGTATATCCAGAATGAAGCCATGTAGATATTGATATGTGTGCAACCTGCAGCAAAAACCTGGTTGTGTATTATGAGCATTGGAGGCAGTTTTTGTGGGCAAGTTCCCATAATATAATGTAGAAAGGGGTACACTGGTACCAAGTTTTTTGGATCTCCCTGGTTAGGGGTATATGAAATGTACCAGTTGGTAAAAACTCCAGTAAGAGGTCAAAGGTGTAACCAGGAGAAATTAGAATTATCATTACATTTCACCTATGATAAATCAGAAGAGAACCCAAGATCCTATTCAAGAAGCTGGGCAGAGAAATCATTGCCAAAATTTTTGAAGCCTACCCCTGGCCAGATGTATCTCCCTAGGGGATGGGACCCCCAACATCTCTTGCCTGCCCACTCCGTTGGGTTGTGTAAGATTTGACCAGCAAGAGGTAGTCCCTCAGTCTAGTTGAACTATTTCCACAGGGGTACTTTTGTTCAGAAGGCATCAGAAGGCTTCCCAATCAAGTACCGCTAATTTTCCTCAGAGGTTGCACGCCGGAGGTTATCTATCGTAAGGGCTCCCATTTAGTAAAGGTACTCTTTACTCTTCACTGCATATCCTGATTGACTTCTAACCATCCAGGAAGAGAGTCTTTGTATTTTAACCTTCCTGTCTCAATCCCTTAACGGATGCCGTTTCTCTTTCTTGAAACGGCTTTTCCTCTGTTGACCTTGTTTCAGTGTCCAATTGTCAGGAACTCAGGACAAGTGGTTAACTGACCAATTCAAACTCGAGTGAGATGTTTGGTCCCTTTCCAAATACACTGATGTCAAAGACAGATGTTTCTTATGAGCTAAAGATCCAAACAATAAGAAGGTTGCTGACCCTGATAAAAATGAAATTTTTGATTTAGAAGACATCTTTCATACTTTATTCTATTCTATAACTAGTTAGCAGAGGAGGTGAGGAGGATAATGATATACTACTATTATTACTACTATGACTACTATGACTACTAACAACAACAACAACAACAACAACAATAATAATAATAATTATTATTATAAAGTCTAGGATGCTGGCAGTATCAACCATTATCACCAGTCCATGGTATTTGTGATGCATTTTTGAATGTTCAGTAGACTGAGTTTCATGTTTTATGAATAAAGTATATAATGATAATAAGCTACCTTAACAGTTCTTAGGTCCTTAGTTAAGACTTGAACTGTTAAGGTTTTACCAGTCCTAGACTGTGAATCGAATGGAAGATTAAATCATCATCATCATCACCATCATCATCTTTCAATGTTAACATCCTTCAGTGTTAACCAAAGCTTTTCATGGACAGCACTTGAAAAGCATTGAAAGAAAATGTGATAACCACTTGATTGACATGGGCATGTCTTAAGAGAGGAACCATCAAGAAAGAAAATGAAAGGTTCAATCCTTGCTGCTCAAGAAGAACCACTACAAACTAATGCCATGAAAGTGAAGATACAAAAATCCACTGACAATCCAAACTGCTGACTTTACAACGACAAAGTCGAAACTGTTTCACACTTAATACGTGAATGCAGCAAAACACGCCAGCTGACTCCAAAGCTAGACATGATCGAGTTGCTAAATTAATCCACTGGTCATTGTGTAAATAATACGCCCTATCTGTATCTGAAAAGTTATGGAAACATATGGCAAAGGCAAACAAGGGTAGTACCAATAGTAAAGGGGCTTTGGTTGCAGTCTCAAAAAAACTGGAGCACCACATGAACACCATAGGCATTGACAAATTTGCCATCAGTCAATTGCAGAAGGCAGCTGTACTTGGAACAGCTTCCATCCTGCAGCGATATCTGTAACACCACCAAACATCCAGATTTGCCTATCCCAGGTCCTTGGTAAGGACTCAATAGGTAGACAAAAATGTCAAACCTAGTCTGAACATCTGGTTGATTAATGACAATAAAAATAACAACAACAACAACAACAACAACAACAACAATAATAATAATAATAATAATAATAATAATAATAATAATAATACAGCCGTATCACATGGGTTTTGCTGGGTATTTTTGAAGCCAGTTTCTTTTACCATAATCAGCCTTTTTCGAAAGGCCTCTGTAAGAATCGTGCTTCAGTTTTAGGCAGCTATCAAACACCAGAAATTATCTTCATGTTAACAGTTCTGCACTGAATTTTTAAGCACGGCAGAAACCAGAACTAGTGCTTGCTAGTAAGGACGAGGTGAAGCCAACTGGTACTTCTAAAGGGTTTATAGTTCCTATTAAGGTATAATTCTTGGATAAGGGTTAATAATTCCTACCCTCTTGTTACCTTGTTAATTTGCTATTGTTTTGGTGTTGCTTTACAACTAATCCATATTTGTCCAACAATCCCTGGTATTGATTCTGTAGAGTTTTCCTTCTAATTGAATTCTGCAGGTTAGCCAAATAGAGAACACACAGATACACCCCCGCACCCACCTTTGTGTAGCTCAGAGTTGCATCCTCTTATCTAATGCGCCCGTTTAACATTTTGGGTTTTAAGACAAAGGATACCGCTTGGGTGAAGCCAACAGTGCTGATGTAGAACCATCAATGATGTCTGATGCTTTAGTTAGACATGGATTTTTTTTTCCCATTGTTTTTACTGCCCTATGCCATTCTGATGAAAGAAGGAAGTTTAGGTTAATGCTTGCACTTCTCCATTCTAAGGGAAAAGTAAAAGTTTCTATCCAAACATGGTGGGATTCCCATTGAGTTCTAGGAATATTTGTAGATGACTCCAAAGCTCATTTCCCATTTTTCTTTGGGCAAACATTAGCAGGTTTTGGGGTTTTTTTTTTTTAGGAAAAAAGCAACAAACCCTTGAAAATGCTTCTTCTTTGATCTCATGAAGTTGGGCAAGGGAGAGGTGACCTCCTGATGGCTGAATGTATTGGGAAAACCCAATACATTCAAATTTTTAACAACCGGTTCTGTGGGCGTGGCTTAGGTGGTGGGCATGGCTTGGTGGTCATGTTATTGGCTGGGTGTGGCCAACTCAATATCACTCACATCGAGGCACGTATCTCCTCCTCTGGCCTATCATGACTGTGGGGATGCTGCAACAGTCGTAAGTGTGAAAAATGGTCATAAGTCACTTTTTTCAATGTAACTTTGAATGGTCACTCCACGCAAGCAAAGTACCAGCAAAGGAGGGAAAAATAACTCCAGAGAAATTCCTGAGACAGGAAGTCTAGTCCTTCCAAGAATGTAATAAGGGTTAACGGAGAGGCAGTTTCTCTAAGCAACACCAGAATGTTTCCTTCCTGCCTTCCTTACAGGATTAGGCCAGTAATTTCTTCTAACAACCGGTTCTCCAAACTGCTTAGAATGTTAACATTCGGTTCTAGTGAATAGGTGTGAACTGGTAGAATCCCACCCCTGGAAAACCCTCTGAAAAGTCCACTTTCCTTTTGAAAGCTAGCTTGGCTGAGGTCTCATAGCAACTACAGCAGAAGCCAGTAAGATATAGTTTGCTCTTCTGATATAGTTTGCTCGAACAACTGTAGCTCTTGGGGGGTGGGGGGGATATAAAAGACAACCTATATTTCTTTTCATCAAAGATGTTTAAGAATAGAGGTGTTTTTTTTCTCCTCCTGATTTTAATTTATTTGTACTCCTAAGCATCCCTTCTTACTTGAGACAATACGAAGGTAGCTTTCTACCCAGGGAGGATTAGCTGCATTGGTCTGCATCAGGAATAATAATGACTACAAAACAATGGTTGGCACAGCATTGGGAACAGATAGGAAGATGAACTTTTTGCTGTGAAGTAAGGAGCTTAACCAGCAAGACAAGACAGTCCCTTTAAAAGAGACCAATTCCCAGGATGTGACTGTGACATATTGCTGGTATGGGCTTGGCCCTGATCCAGCTCGATAGGCTATTTATTTGCTAAAATTTCTGGCTGAGACATGTAGCAAAGAACTGTGGAAGATAAATTCTCTTTAGCGAATTGGTTGTTGCTCCATTCTCGTTTAACTGAAAGATAAATCTTTGTAGTTAAATTTCTTTTCAGAGGTTTTTTTTATTATTAGTTATTTATCTCATGCTGGATCTTCTCCTACTGTTTTTTTTTCCCCTTAGCTACCTTTGGATTATGGTGTAATCAAATCAGATTATGGCGTAGATGTTCCTTTACTTATTTCCTTTTCTCAATCCTCTGTTTTGCCTTCTCCTTTGACTTTATTGGGGCTGGTTTCTGATAAAAAGGACTCTTTCATTTATTTATTTAGCAAGATAGCTTTATTTATTTGTCCAGGTGGCTTACAGAAACACCCCAGTGCAAAAGACAATAAATCCCATCCCCTGGAGACAACAATCAAACCAACCACTTGATGAGACCCAGATCATTCTGGGGTCCCCAGCGTCATTGGCAGAACCATGTCTTCAGAGCCTTTCGAAAGAATGTCAAGCATGGACCAATCTTGTCTCCACAGAGATGGCCTTCCACAGAAAGGGAGTCACCTCTTTGAGAGAAGGAAGCTGTAGTATATTCTGGTGGCTGTGTAGATTTGAAGATCCTGAAGATTTCATTGACCAGTTTTCTTAGGTACAGAAGTATCTTCCATGGTTTATTTCAGGATGTTGTTCTATTTCCCAAGGTGCTACCAGTCCAGCATCTAGTCCTAATATTAAAATGCCACCTTGGCCCAACCCTGTTTAGGTCCTAAGTCTAGACAACGTCAGCAAGGTGCTACCATTTGTGAAAACTGTTTTCTTGACTGCATGTCAGAGGTGGTATTCAGCAGGTTCTGACAGTTCTGGAGAACCGGTAGTGGAAATTTTCGGAGAACCAGTGTAGAGTTGTAATTGCAGGAATGTTCCTATCTCGGATGGCAAACCTCAGATAAAGAATGTTTCCAGGCAAATACAACTCAGGTAAACAAAGTCACTAATTTAAAGGAGGATTAGAGAGAGGAAGTAAACATATGTTAGACTTTAACTAGAGATAATTAATTGTATGGATTACTGTGCTAAACAGTAATGAAAGTTAAGCAGTAACCAAAGTTAACCAGTGATGGAGGATAACTAAAAAATGTGTATAAATGCAAGACTAGACTCCAATAAAGATCATCATGATTCAGTTGTTCATGATCAAACAACTTGACTGCCTCGTCATTACAACATACCAGCAAATGTCACCTCTGGCTGGAGATTTTACAGTATCCTTCTCTTGCCATGCCCACCAAACCACGCCCGTAGAACCAGTAGTCAAATTTTTTGAATCCCACCACTGCTGCATGTGATGTGATTTGTTCCACTCTTTGATAAAGTAACAGTTCAGTTAAGCACTCTAGGGTTCACAGGATCCTCGATGGAAGTTGGGAATTGGAATCCAACTGGGAGATTGGGAACTAAACTCCAATTTATCTGGAAAGCTTTTGATTAGAAAAAAAAAAACCCTGATAAAATATTGCATACATTCTAATGGCTTGTCAGGAGAAGAGTGGTAATAGAGTGTTAGGAGTGGGAATAGGTGACTTCTCTAGTGAAGAGAAGGACCAGGGATAGCAGTGTTCCAATATTTGAGGGGCTGCCACAGAGAGGAGGGGGTCAAGCTATTTTCCAAAAAAACCTGAAGGCCTGAAATTGATCAAAGAGAGATTCAGCCTAGAAATAAGGAGAAATTTCCTCACAGTGAGAGCAATCAACCAATGCAAGAGAAGCTGCCTTCAGGAATTGTGGGAGCTTCATCACTGGAGGCTTTCAAGAAGAGACTGGACTGCCATCTGTCAGAAATGGTGTAGGGTCTCCTGCTTGGGTGGGGGATTGAACTAGAAGACCTACAACTCTTTCATTCTGTTAGATAATATATAATAGGAGTGCTATTCTTCCTTGCTGTCTGTGGTTTCCAGAAAATAACAGTGAATGAAACAACAGTTGGGAGATATATGGAACTAAATTTTGGGAACTATCCAGGAACATGTATTTCTCAGTGCTCTGAGCTTAGTGTTCTAATGCTTCTCTTTGTTACCTGAAATAGAACATCAAGAAACAGTGTAAGACAATGTCCATTCATAGACATGAGACAGAGCTTCTACTGTATATGGTTTGCTTGGCTTGACTTAGCGTAGTTCAAAGTTCAAGTTGGCCATTATGCTTCATATCCATGCTTCATACCTTATAGAACTATGAGATCCCAGCCATTGTGCCTTATCCAAGAAGCATGATCAAAGAAAAATCTGTTTAGTAGGCTGGTGAATCCAATCCAGTGGGGACGAGTTGCACCTGAATGGCAATCTATATATATATATAAGCAAAATACCACTCATGCGCCATCACAAAATCTCCAGAACCGTAAAGCCTATAAACTTGAAATTTGGCATGTATGTTCCTCTTGGCTTCTAGTGCTCACTAAGAAACGATTTTTTTTTAAATGAGCATCAGAGCTTTAGTATTTCCTATATTATTATTATTATTATTAACATGCTCTGATGCTAAGGAATTCTGATCCACCTCCCCACCTGCAAATAACTCTGTTCCAAATGCAAAACACAAGCAGAGGAGTTTCAGTTTTAGTTTCACAGCACCAAGCAGCTTTAGTACAGAACAGTTGAGCTAAGCCATGCCCATGCTTCTTGCTATCTCCTTGCTCACACAGCAAAAACTGTTGCACTTTCCAAACAGCCCTCAACTCTCTCACACACTGACAGGACGCTAGTCAGATGAATACTGATGGATGCTGGTAGGCAGAGGCACAATTCCGCACACACACCCTTATTTTCCTCCCCATAACCTAAGCCCAATCACATAGTTTTGTAGTGAAGTGCGGGTATCCAGCCAGCTTTGTGATAAGTAGTTAAACTAAAACTCCCTTTTTCAAACCATTCTCTCCTTCCTACCAGCTTTGCTTCTTCTTTCTCTCCTTTCTGATCAATCTGTCTAGCCCTCCTTCTTCCTTGCTGTCACAACATCTCTTTGCCATTTTCCCCAGCTTGAATTTTAATCATTAAACTCTTCTCTACTAGCAAATGCAGGGAGGAAAACGCAATAATTGCAACTGAGCAATCTATCTTGTAGCCATTGCTGGAGCTGATGTATTGATTTTTCTTTCCTGGTTCACTTGGGGAAAAGATTGCACTGATGTCTTTGGTTTCTGGGATATTCTGGTGGACTTAAAAAAAGGAAAGTCTGTGTTGGAAGATCGCAAGGAGGTTGGAGAGCAGAGACTCTCCTTTCCTGGAATAAAAAGGCTGGGGTACTTAGGTGTTAGAGAAAACTCAGAAGGGTTGGAAGGTTCATTTCCAACCTGGTTGCTACTCAAGAAAGTCCTGAAGGACTTTGGAAGAACAGATACTGAAGCTGAAGCTCAAATACTTTGGCCACCTAATGAGAAGAAAGGACTCACCGAAAAAGACCGGGGTTGTGAATGATGGAAATCAAAAGAAGAAAGGGACAACAGAGGATTAGATGGTTAGACAGGGTCATTGACACAATAAACATGAATCTGGCCAAACTCCAGGAGATAGTGGAGGACAGGGGGGCTGAGATGGGGCCAGGGCCATCTGAACAGTTATCAGCTGCCTTTGGAGTCAGAGATCAGTAGGGCAGAAGAACAACTGGAGCCTGTTCCCAGTGTGTACATGCGTAGAGCTGCCAGGAGAAGGGAACGGTTAAGGAACAAGGGTCAACTCCAGAGTAAGGGGACAAGTAGACAGTTGAATGGCCCCTCCCATGGGGAATAAAGAGGAGCGAAAGGAAAGTGGTGTTTGCAGGAGACAATTAGTTCATTTCATTAGGGTGAAGATCTGTTCCTAACTTCTTGCCAAGTAATTGCTGCTACAGCTTGGCGTTTGGACAATATTAGCCTGGCAACTCTCCAAGCCTGATAAAGGTCTGTAATTGTGAAATCTCATGAAAGACTGTTTGCTGGGACTTTGCTGGAGAGGAATTCACTTTACCTAAATAAAAGGAGTCAGCTTCATGATTTTGGGAAGCCTACACCCGATGAGTAAAAATGGAGGTTCTTCAATCCAAGAGGCCATTTCGTGCTTAAAAGAAGCATTTCCTTTCTCAGTCTAGACCAGGGGTGTCCAACCTTGGCAACTTTAAGACTTGTGGACTTCAACTCCCAGAATTCCTCAGCCAGCTTTGCTTTGCTGGCTGAGGAATTCTGGGAGTTGAAGTCCACAAGTCTTAAAGTTGCCAAGGTTGGACACCCCTGGTCTAGACTGAGAAAGGAGGCTGGACACAACCTTGAATGGACACAACCGGATAACAGTAGGGAGGAAAGAAAGTATGCATAGCTCAGATCTGGCCTTTCTTGGATGGCTTTGAATGCTTTCAAGTGTTTTGTGTTTCATGTTTCGTTTTGCCCATTCAGGGGTTAATTGCCTTGTGTTTCTGCCAGCTGCAGGGCTTCCAGGAACACGAGCCCTGGGTTTTTAACCCTCCCTCATAAATCAAGCTGAAACAAGCATTGGGGGGAAATAAATAAATAAAATGGCCTCATCGGTGAACTTCTGAGAGGTCTTGAGCCATCGGATAGATCAATGCAGCTAAGAGAGGGGGAAAGGGTCTCCTTCGGAGAAAATTCAAGGAAAACCAAGAAATGGTGAATATGTAAGAGGGGAGCAGCAGAGGGGGAGGGAGAGTTTAGAAAAGTCTGCAGACCCTGAGACTCACGGGCACATCCATATTATATAGGTCATCTGGTATACAGGAAATGAAATAAGGGTGAGCCGAATAGATTTTGGGTACCAGTATAAAATTCAGTAGTTGCCCAGGCAGGCTTCTTGACTGTTCCAGTTTTTACTTATATCCCACCTTTATTATTTTTACAAAAAAAAAATAAAAAATCAAGCTGCAAATGTATCTAATACACCTTCCTTCCTGACATCAATAACCCTGCAAAGTGAGTTGGCAGAAAGAGGGGGGAGGAGGGAGGGAAGGAGAGAGAGAGAGAGAAAGAGACTGAGAGAGAGAGAAAGAGACTGAGGCTAGCTTAAAGTCACCCAGCTAGCTTTCATGCCTAAATCAGGACTTGAGCTCACCACCTTTTGGTGATTGGCTCAAAGTTACCCAGCTGGCTTTTGTACCAAAGGCAGGACTAGAACTCATCTCTGCTAATCAGTTAAGAGAAGCAACCTAAGACTAAGGAAAAATTTCCTGACAGAGTGAATGATAAACCAGCGGAATGGCTTGGCTCCAGAAGCTGTGTGTGCTCCATCACTGGAAGCTTTTAAAAAGAGACTGGATAGCCATTTGCCTGAAATGGATGCCCTGCTTGAAGACAAGGTTGGACTAGAAGACCTCCAGGTTCCCTTCCCACTCAGTTATTCTGAGTTCTGAGATACCATGCTGGTTGGTCTCAAGAACTCCAGCATTTGCAAACTTCACCCAGAACGAGATGGGAAGATTGTAAGGTTTATAAGCAAGCGTGAATCTGGAAGAAAGTCAGGTTTGGGAAGAGATGTGTCAGCCTGAGCAGGCAGCTTTGAGCCAAAAGCTGAAATCCTGAAGTCTCGTTTAATGCTTGTTTTTCAGTCCTCTGGATCAGGGATATCAAACTCGATTTCATTGAGGGCCACATCAGGGTTGTATTTGATCTCGGGGGGCTGGAGGGTGAGCATGGCCGTGGTGAGCATGGCTAGAGATGGGTGTGGCCGGGGTAGGAGTGGCCAGGAGTAGGCGTGGCCGTGGTGGGCGTAACATGGGACTTGTGTCGGGGGCACTTGTGGTGCCCAAGTGCTAATTCATGAGGCTCTCTGTCAGATCCGTGTATCTGCCATTCTTCAATTGAAGAAGAAAGGCGGGGGGGAGTTGGCACAAGCAATCCTTTTTGATGTAACCTGAATATCTTAAATCTTATATTGAATCTGTATAACTTGCACATGATATACAACTGGAGGACTGGAGTCAGATGTCTAGAAACTTGTCACCTCTTGGAGAGATAGCAAGAGGAGAAGGGGCCATAAAAATTCCTGCTCTGAAAGATACTCCCTGGGAAACTTTTCTAAGATATGTTCCCAGAAAAGGGGGGTGAGGAATACACATGCTGGTTCTTTGTTTGACTAAATCCACAACAGAATAAGGGGAGGGGTTCTAACTCCCTTTATCTACTACTGTATGCCTGGAAGCATGTTAGATTCTGCTTTGACTAGTACCTGGATCACTTCCTTTCAATAAAGAATTCCTTCCTCCTTTCCTTTCCTTTCCTTTCCTTTCCTTTCCTTTCCTTTCCTTTCCTTTCCTTTCCTT
>NW_020769350.1:4407113-4417558 GCF_900518735.1 Pseudonaja textilis | reverse complement strand
TTTCCTTTCCTTTCCTTTCCTTTCCTTTCCTTTCCTTTCCTTTCCTTCCTTCCTTCCTTCCTTCTTTCCTTCCTTCCTTCCTTCTCCCCCACACCTCGTTTATGCTGGCAGAGGGCTGCAGAAGCCCCCCCCCTCCCCCTGAGCTGGCAGAAGCACCATAGGCCGGTCCTTTGCAGTTTCCAGGCCGGCCCTCTGGGCTGGATCTAAGCACTCTGAGGGCTAGATCCGGCTCATGGGCTTTGTCAGAATATATTCATGAACTGGAATAGAACATGGTAACAAGGCCAATGAATAGGCATAGCAACTAAGTCAGCCAATGAGGGCTGTTTGGAAAGTGAAACTAGAAGTAGTCTAGGCATGGCTCTATATTAAGCTCTACAGCTCGGTTAAGCTGTGAGTCTGTCTATTGAAAATGAAACTGCTTCTCTCCTCTGCTGTGTGTCTTGCTTGCCTGCTGAACTAAAGTGAAACTGATGCCTATTTCTGAGCTCCCGAGTTTCTGTTCATGTCTGCTTCTGTTTGAGTTTGCTCCATGTAGGAGAAATCTACAACTGGTATTGTAAAATTTACTTTATATGTTTATAAAGAAGTTAAATGAAGCCTCGGCCATCTGTGTTTACTTTTCTGGTGCTGAATTTACCCTGCAATACTCTGAACAGGCCTTGAGTTTGACAGCCCCTGCTCTAGACAGTAGCCTGCAAGGTTTCAGCAAGCACCACCTTTTTAAAGCTATCAGACTTCATTTTTTTTTACTGGGATTCTTCTCACTGATTGAACTTGATTTAGCACAGCCCATAACTTTTTGCATTACTACATTGGATTTCTACTTAATTCAAGGAGCTTAAAAGCATACTTAAAAGTTAGCAGGCACAGCAGTGCAGTTAGTTGGTAATTTCAGGCTCACGCAAGCATACACATATTTCTGCTATCAAGATGTGTTCTTTTATCCTTTAATCTCACCTGGTAAGGAGAATTTAGCTCTTCTAGGCATCTGCAGGCTAAACTATATGCTTCAAATTAAGACAGGCGAATAGATGATGATTGGGCTATTGTACAGTTGTTTGTGGGTGAATATAATTCTCTGCCCCCATCTCATCACTTTCTAACTTAGTAGGAAATGTGCATTAAAAACAGATGTAGCTTTAATCACACCATCATAGTCATCATCTTGACTTTTGGACCACATCCTGCAGAGGTGGAAGAAAGAAAGCGCTGTAATTAATTGTGAAATGACATTTTCCTCGTATACTTAACAGTCATAGGTGATGATCAGTGCCCACCAGTGTTTTATTTTTATTTTTTCCTTTCTGAATGGCCACCTTGAAAAGAGAAGAGAAAGATGCAAGGATTTATAGAATTCATTTAAAAATGACATTTTTTTTTATCCCAAAGCAACAGGGGTGCATGAAGGGAGACTCAGCCAATCTCATTGTACACAAGTTGTATTCTGACAAGAAAGGTAATAAGAAGGAGGGTAAAGGTGACTTCTCAATCTGTACCATTTTAGGATTGCTATCATAGATTATCTTCTGGACTTCTGATCCAGCAGAGCATATGTCTAGGTATCCCTTTGTGTGTGTGTAATAGAGAAGGTGTTTATATGTGTTAGACAACGAGGGTGTTTGTTTCAGGCCACCGATCTCTTTGTACCTTTTGTGTGTGTGTTTTTAAAGTATCTTTAAGATGAAGCACCTGAAAATGCCAAATGTTGCCTTCTGTTTGGCAAACCGTCTTTATGCACAATCAAGTTATTGCCTTGATAATAAATGCATGTGCTTTTAATGGTTTAAATATGTACTCCTGGATTCACAAGGCAGGCCAAACCTGGGTTAATAAAGCACAGTTGCTAAGGTGGGCTAAGGTGTATTCATCCCACAAAATAAATCAGATCATACATTTATGGGGTGGCCAGATTCAAACATGGCAAGACAGTGACCGGATTCTTGCAATGGTTCAAATTCCAAAATGCTATAATGCTATAGCATTTTCAATGCTATAGCATTATAGCATTTCCAATGCTATAGCATTTCCGATGCTATAATGTAGCATTGTGGTTAAAGTGCTGACTTAGAAAGCAAGAGATTGTGAGTCTCACTTTAGGCATGAAAGATGGCTGGGTGAGCTTTGGGCCAGTCACCAGGAGACTGTGAGTTCTAGTCCTGTCCTAGGTACAAAAGCCGATTGGTTGACTTTGGGCCAGTCACTCTTTTTCAGCCCAACTCACCTCACAGCTTTATTGTGAGGAAAATAAGAGTATTAAATATGTTCACTACATTGAGTTACTAATCAAGGTCGGTCAGAAACAAATACATAAACAATGTCTTCTGCAAACCCAGCCTGTGTACATTAACTGCACCAATAGCCATACCTGAATTGAAATGGCCAAGGTCTCTTCTATCCAACCTGGCATTCCTTTTCCATTCACAAGCAACCTTCTTTCCTCTCCTCCTACAGATTGAATTTCTGTTTCTTTTGGATCTTTCCCTTACAGATTACAGATTAACAGAATTGGAAAGGACCTTGTAGGGTCATCTAGTCCAATCCCCGCTCCAAAACAGGAGACCCTACACCATTTCTGACAGATGGCAGTCCAGTCTCTTCGTGAAAGCTTCCAGTGATGAAGCTCCCACAACTTCTGAAGGCAACTTCTGCTCCATTGGTTGATTGTTCTCACTGTCAGAAAAAAAATTCTCCTTATTTCCAGGTTGAATCTCTCCTTGTTCAGTTTCCGTTCATTATTCCTTGTCTGGCCTTCGGGTGCATTGGAAAATAGCTTGACCCCTTCCTCCTCTCTGTGGCAGCCCCTCAAATATTGGAAGACTGCTATCATGTCTCCCCTGGTCCTTCTCTTCACTGGACTAGCCATGCCCAGTTCCTGCAACCATTCATTGTATATTTTAGCCTCCAGTCCCTGAATCAACCTGGTTGCTCTTCTCTGCACTCTTTCTAGAGTCTCAACATCTTTTTTATAGTGTGGTAATCAAAACTGGATGCAGTACTCTAGGGGTGGTCTTACTAAGGCTTTATAGAATGGTATTAGTACCTATCTTGAGTTTGATTGAATCCTTCTGTTAATGCAATTTAGGATTGCATTGGTATTTTTGGGTACCGCTGCACACTGTTGGCCCCTATTTAGCTAGTTGTCCACTAAGACTCCAAGATCCCTCTCACAATTAGTACTATTAAGCCTGGTCTCACCCAGTCTATATATGTCCTTTTGGTTTTCTCGCCTAAGTGTAGGACTTTACTTTTCTCTACATTGAACTTCATTTTGTTAGAAATTTTCCCAGCGTTGCTTGCCTTTAAAAACAAAACAAAACAACAACAACCAGAAACCTGGGTGAACACAGGATAATCATCGAAAGAGCTGCTCAGGATCTTAACCTTGTTGAGAAGCCATTCTCTCCCTTGATTTTTAATTGCAACGGTCCACCAGGGCATTTTTATACTTCTTAATGCCCCCAAGTGGCCTATCCACAAGGCCGCTGGTGGCTGCCTTGAATTGAACTGTTTCCCTCTGGGAAGGCCCCTATCAAACCTATTTTTTAAAGCATCTTGGCAAGCCCTGTGCACAGCTCGCGGGTGTTCTTCCGTCTTTCTTTCTTGCTTCTTCCCCAAATCCAATTATATTTGTTTTGAATCGGGAGATCAGGGGGGAAAATTTGAGCAACTTTATGCTTGCCACACAAACAACTGTTTTCTTCCTTCCTCTTTTCTTCCATAATAACATAGCATTTGAGATGTCTAATTGCTCTGCGTACATCATTACTGTCATCAGCTTGATTCAACAGCTCTTCACCCAGGCTTTGCTTGATGGAGGCTCCTTGAGGTCGAATGTAAGCAGAAGAAGTGTTAGCAACCTTATTAGGGCTCTTCGGTTAGTGAGCCCGAGTGGCTGGTGTATTTCCTACTCCTGTTTGTGCTAAAAGGCAGATAAAACAAGGGTAAATAACTCACTTGCTGTACCGAAAAGATAGCACTTAGCAATAGTACTTAGACCAGTGGTGGCTAACCTTTTTGGGCTCCTTTGCAAAAAATTGTGTATGCGCTTGCTCGCTCATGCTCACGTGCCAGCACTCAGAAGGCAATCTGCACCTCCCCCACATCCCCTACACATGCGTGCACAATCCCCACCCCCATCCCCACCCCCACTGCCCCCTTACCTGCACTACACCTCACAGCTGATTTTTGGGCAGTTTGAGGCCTTTTTCGGCCTCCCAAAGGCTTGAGGAAGGCTTCTGCAGGCTTCTACAAGCTTTGTAGGCCAAAATCTAGCCCTGTTTCGTCACTTCCTGTTTTTCCAAAAATACCGGAAATGATGAAACGGGGCTAGATTTCAGCCTGCAAAGCTTGTAGAAGCCTGCAGAAGCCTTCCTCAAGCCTTTGGGAGGCTGAAAAAGGCCTCAAACTGGCCAACAATCAGCAGTGAGGCACGCACATGCGCAGTGAGGTAAATTTGCCTGCAGCTTGCATGCTAGCAAAAGTAGCTCTATAGGTGTCATAAATTCGCCATCATGGACTTAGACTTATATACTGCTTCTCAGTGCTTTACAGCCCTTTCTAAGGGGTTCTACAGAGTCAGCATATTTCCCCTAATAATCTGGAAGGATGGAAGGCTGAGTCAACCTTCAGCCGGTGAGGATCGAACTCCTGGCAGTCAGTAGAATTACCCTGCAATACTGCATTCTAACCACTGCGCCACCAAGGCTCTTAATTTAGTATTCTTAAGTCATTTTTGAAGTGTAGCTCTTTTATTTCATTTATTGATGTAGCTAATCTACCTAACTTAGGGCAGGATGTTGTTGTCCAGTCACTAAGTCATGCCTGATCCTCAAGGATCCTCAAGGATGCCATGGACCAATGCCCCAAAGCTAGAAAATATCGGATGAAGATACAAAGATGGTTACAAGAAATAACAGAACACCAAATAGAAGTTAAACCTAAAATATTCTTATTAGAAATAATTAAAGGGAACTTTAGCAAACAAACCTAATACATCATTTTACACATAATAACGGCAGCGAGGATAGCTTTTGCCCAGGGCTGGTAAACAGAAAAGATACCATCCAAAAAGAACGTGATACAAAAAATACTGGACTCTGCTGAGATGGTTAAACTCACAGCGGAATTAAAAGCCAAGGACAAATCGGAATATTATGCGGTTTGGGATAGATGGTATAAATGGGTAGAACACAGAAATAAGGATTAATGTATAGGAATAAATGTAAATATATGTGTTATTAATGACACAATACTGTTAACGATATAAATAGAGATAGGCAATTTTTAAAAATAAATAAATGAATAAATACAAGAATGACATGGACCATAGCAAACCAGACCCCCTCCCTATCCTCTACTATCTCCCAAAGTTTGTCCAAATTTATGTTCACTACATCAATGACACTAATCATCTAGTTCTCTGTTCTCTTTCTCTTATTGCCTTCTATCTTTACCCATCTTTTCTAATTCATCCTCACTCCTCATTTGGTGGCCAAAGTGTTTGAGCTTCAGCTTCAGAATCTGTCCTTCCAAAGGACAGTCAGGGTTTCTTTCCTTTAGGCAGTGGTGTATTAACTATTAAGCAGACTAAGCACCTGCTTAGGGCACCAGGCCCAAAGGGGTTGAGAAGGAGTTGAGAATATAGCTTCGTTTGTACAGTATGTACAAAGGAGGAGGGGCACGAAGATTTGTCAGTGCTTAGGGCACCAGTGAGTCTGCCACTGGGTTTAGGATTGACTGATTTTATCTCCTTCCAGTCCAAGGGATATTCAAGTGTCTTCTCAAATATTCAAAACTGGAAAGCAGAGGGCAGTCTACTTCATCTGTAATCATAATCTTGATTACAGGTCATCTAATAATGCACACATACTCTTGAAAAAGCAACATACGAACACCTAAGTGCAGAAACAACCTCATGCAATGGGTGGTACCCCTCCCAGACCCAATGACTAGAGAAAAAACAGGTCTTTAATGACTTCTGAAAGGCAAGAAAGTTGGGGTTCACCAAATCTTAGGAGGGATGTTCTTCCAAAAGCCAGGAGCATCAACTAATAAGGGAAGCTTCCTGGGTCTTTTTAGGTATCACTGTGTCAACAACTGGGCTGAAGTATTGGCCCTATTAAATGCTTTTGGACAGGCAGATGTTCAGTTCCCTTCAATATAGACAGTATATTGCAGTACAGATAGTCCTTGAATTACAATCAGTTGCCTAGTAATTGTCCAAAGTTAAGAGAGACCCCCCAAAATAGCATTTACTTGCAGTTTTACTTGACAGTAAAAAAAAATGCCCTTTAGCTAAAATAGGCTCACTTAATGATGATGATGTGTGCTTAATATCCACTATGTTTGTCTTTGGGGATGTTTCACTTCTCATCCGAGAAGCTTCTTGGATGAGAAACGAAACGTCTTCAAAGAAAAATCAGAAAGTCCAGAGGCCTCTTGAAAAAAGCACCTTGGGGACAATCATGATCTGGATGACTGTGAATCTCCATAGATAACCACTATGTTTGCTTAACGACTGCTACAAAAAAGGTTATAAAATCAGCCAGTCACGAAATGACCTGCTTAAAAATTGGCATGACTCAGGATCGTAATTCCAGGCTCAATTTCAGTTATAAGTTGAGGACTACTTGAATTGCAATGAACGACACTCATGCATGTGTTAAGCTAGGAACCACTTCTGTTCTTGCAAAAAAGCAATTGGTTGATCAGAAAGCAGTGATTTTTTAATGAATTATCATCATCTTTATTTAATGACCCCATAATCTCTTGCGGGGTGGAGTCTGGCCAACTGAATGGAATTAGCACAGTGTTTTTAATGGCCAGATGCCTTTCCTGTCACCAATGCAGAGTTTTCTTCAGCAGATAAATTCTCGGTCTGCCTCTACCTAGGATCGAACTCACAGCCTCCCGATTGTGAGGCGAGAGCTCCAGCTCTAGGCCACCACACCACTCCACTTATTTTTATGAATGCCCACACTTTTATCTTTGGAAAAGTCCAGCAAAGCCTCCCTGGGGCTTCTTGGGAAAGATCAGGGCCCACCTTACGTGCTTGCTAAAAAATTGTGCCACCAAAGTTAGATTTTTCTCCGTTCCTTCCTGGTCTGCAGGCATTTGGAAGGCCAGACTGCTCAGGGTGAGAAGCTAGCCACCCCAGCAAAATTCAATCTGCTTCTGACCAGCTGAGGCAGACGGTCTGAAAAATGAACAGCTGTGTCCTAAGGCAGCGAAGCGGGAAAGGCAGAGTATTATAGTTAGCTTTTGTGTTAACAATAAAAGCTACCCTAATCACTACTGACTGGCGAGTTCTTAAGGAGGGAATATTCCAGAAGCGAGGTTTCTTGGAATCTTCTTTAGCATTGCTTTTTTTTTTTTTTTTCAGATCTTTTTGTTCCCCAACAGAAATTCATCTTACCCTATTGTTAGCCCCGGAACCAGGATTATCGCTTCCTCACAATCAGGTGTGCTGCTGCAAACCACTGTAGAAAGTTAGCACCCACCCCTCTCCTAGAAGAATGAAATATTTTGGGAAATATTAAAAAGGGAGATAACAGATAACAGTTAATCAGTTGGAAGGACCTTGTAGGTTGTCTAGTCCAATCCCCCCACCCAAGTAGGGGACGCTACACCATTTCTGACAAATGGCAGTCCGCCACTTTTCTTCCCCACAGATACCCATGGCAGCTGCTCCAATCTTCTGACTAGGATGGTGTCATTGCACGCAATTGCCTCTGTTCTGACCAAGGCTTCCAAGACCATAATTACGCACACGCTTATTTTAAAAACAAGCCTTATTTTATTGCAATGCTGGGAACAGTCCCTCGAGATAAGCACCCACCTTTCTTTTCTGTGAACTGCTGCCAGAAGTATCAAATGAACTAGAAAAAAAACCAACCAAAGTACAAAGAACTTCGAGAATGAATCTGAATGACATTGCTTCCTGCAAAGGTTTCATCATCTTTGTCTGTCCTTTAAACCTCATGGAAGGGGCAATCACCTCCTAGCTTGACTCCCGAGTTGCCCCTTTTGTTTCAGCTGCTCTTGCCTTCTAGCAGCTCTGCACACACTTGCACTGGGAACAGGCTCCCCTCGATCCTCTGCCTCACTGCTGCCAGACTCCGGAGGCTCTGGAGTCAGCACCCCACTCCCAGATGGTCCTGGCTCCATCTCTGCATCGGACGCAGAACTCTCATCCAAGTCCTCTCTAGACTCCCGGACTGGTCCCTGTTCCTCCCCACTGTCCGATTCCTCTGCTGTCTGCACAGGCTGCCGGCAAACCACAATAGCCTCTTTGCTTCTTGTCTTTCCTCCAAGGGGACTGTAGAAAGAGAAGAGCTCTTAAAATGTGTGGGATTCTCTAACACAAAGACTCAGTTCAGGCAACATATTTTACCCAATCAGTTAAAGGTCTGGTGGTTGCATTGACCATCATCCTCAAAGCTTAGTTAGGGTTAAAGTTGTTACGCTTGGATGCTTTAGCTTGTCAAGCAAGGTCGATCCAACCAATTAATTCATTTTTATTTTTATTCTGTATATTACACAAAGCCAGAACACAGGTTCATATAGCAAGTAGGTTAAGGATGCAGTGCAAACACACTCATAGGGTTTTCCAGTTCAGCATCCATTATTACTTGATGAGACCCATTTAAATGTATGAAGTATTCTTTCACTGTGTTTATGCTCTGGCGTAGGGGAATGAGCTCCAAAATGGTTGCAACTAAAATTGGAACTGTCTCTTGCTGAAAAGCATGTCTGAAGGAGTTAGTATAATATACAGGCGGGAGCATCTATGAAGTGCATGATCTAATGGGATTCATTCACACATGCAGAGCCTTGCTGGCATCTCCAGCCATCAAGTGTCCCAAAGGCGCTTTTACAGGAGGCAACTGGACTTTCTTGGTCTTCTTTTGAAGACGTTTCACTTCTCATCCAAGAAGCTTCTTTAGCTCTGACAGGATAGTGGGGAATGGAAGGATTTGTACTCCTTGCGGGTCATTTGCATCCTATTAGAGGGTCTTAGCTATAAAATTGGGGAATGAACATCCTTTGGAAGGTGTGGGCATAGGGGTGGGAAAATGCAGACTAGAGGAACCAGGAACACCACTTAGGTGATCCTGAGGACACAAATAAACCTCCATGTGCTTCAATGACCCTCTAAAAGTATGCAAATGACCAACTGTCTGCAAGGAATATAAATCCTTCCATTCCCCACTCTCCTGTCAGAACTGAAGAAGCTTCTTGGATGAGAAGCGAAACGTCTTCAAAAGAAAAAAAAAACAAGGAAGTAAAGTTGCCTCCTGAAAAAGCACCTTGACTTGGATGATGGACAATTTTACAGACATCCATCAAGTGACAAAAGTCCTAGCCTGCTTTCATGTTTAAGGTGGAACTAGAGCTCACCCTCTCCTTGTTTCTAGCCTGGTCCCTTAACCACTAGGTTAAACTGTCTCTCTATTTTTATAATCTCTTATCTTTATGCATACAATCATCTTGATGCAGTTATCTTACACAATGTTAGCTTTCCATATTTCTTTCCTGGTTCGCCATCCCTAAAACCCAAGAAAAAGAATGCTGGTTTCCTCCTCATATTAATCCACAATGCAGGTAATCCTTGATTTACAACAGTTCGTTTAGTGACCATTCGAAGTTCCAACAGCACTGAAAATAGTGACTTGCGACCGTGACACAACCATTGCAGCATCTCCAATGCTCACCTGATCAAAATTCAGAAGCTTGGCCATTGATTCATATTTATGACAGCTGCAACGCTCCGGGTCATGAGATCCCCTTTTCCAACTTTCTGGATGAGCAAAATCAATGGGGAAGCCAGATTCACATAACAACTGTGTTACTAACGACACAATTATAATGATTCACTTAACAACTGTAACTATAAAGATTGTAAAATGGTTGCAAAACTCACTGAGCAATAGAAATTGCTCGATTGTGGCCATAAGGATTACCCTGTATCTTTTGCATGATGGCATGAATTTACACCCCACGATTAGTTTTGTACTGCAGTCCACATGCCTGGAGGAGCAGACAATTTCTGGAAGCCATCTTCCTCCCTCAAAGGGCTTTCGAGACAAGAGTTGACTTAGAGAGACAATAAAAGAAAGAAAAAAGCAGAAGGAGTATAGATGTCCAGTAGGCTTCCGGAATTAATGACGTGGGCTCAGTTGGAGTGTGGGGATAAACATTAAAGGATTATGTAAAGGGAGGGAAAAAAAGGTCGAGTTTGAAGGAAGAGTTATTGACATTTGAAAAATGTGGAAATGTGGAAGTAGAGCCATTTTTAATGTTTTATGAGTAGGCTGTTCTAAACTAACTTTCTTTCTTTCTTTCTTTCTTTCTTTCTTTCTTTCTTTCTTTCTTTCTTTCTTTCTTTCTTTCTTTCTTCCTTCCTTCCTTCCTTCCTTCCTTCCTTCCTTCCTTCCTTCCTT
>NW_020769350.1:4392157-4407103 GCF_900518735.1 Pseudonaja textilis | reverse complement strand
CTTCCTTCCTTCCTTCCTTCCTTCCTTCCTTCCTTCCTTCCTTCCTTCCTTCCTTCTGTATAATCATGCATTTCCTGCAACTATGAAGTCTTAGTACCGCTTTATAATGGCTTGGTAAGCCCACCGTTGGACTATTACATCCAGTTATGGTCCCCACAATATTAAAATGATATTGAGACTCTAGAAAGAGTGCAAAGAAGAACAACAAAGATGATTAGGGGACTGGAGGATAAAACATCCAGTTGCAGGAATTGGGTGTGTCTCGTTTAATTGGGGGGTGGGTGGGGAAGGACTGGAAGTGACATGATAGCAAGTGAGTTCTCCAATATCTCAGGGCTGCCACAAAGAAGTGGGGGTCAGCCTATTCCCCGAAGCACCTGACAAGAAGGACAAGAAGCAATGGATGGAAACTAATCAAGGAGATGTGCCAATTTTCCTTAAAAGGAGTCAGATTTGGGGACTTGATTTATGTACCTTTGATCCATTGTTGGTCCATATCTCCCTTACTTGTCTCAAAGGAAGTTTTCCAAAAGGCAACTGAGCATTCTTGGGTTTTGTTGGTTTTAGTATCAGTTTATAATGCTTTGGTAAGACCACACTTTGGTCACCATGATATAAAAAAAAGATGTTAAGACTCTAGAAAGAGTGCAGAGAAGGGCAACACAGGGGACTGAAGGTTGAAGCATCTGAAGAATGGTTTCAGGAATTGGTTAGGGTAGTTTAATGAAAGGAAGGACTAGGGGTGACATGATAGCAGTGTTCTAATAGTGGAGGGGCTGACACAGATAACAAGGGTCAACTTATTCTCCAAAGCCCCTGAAGGCAGGATAAGAAGCAATGGATGGAGATTAATCAAGGAGAGAAGCAACCTAGAACTAAGGAGGAATTTCCAGACAGTGAGAACAATTAACCAGTGGAATAGCTTGCCTTTAGAAGTTGTGGGTGCTCCAACACTGGAGGTTTTTAAGAAGAGATTGGAAAGCCATTTGTCTGAAATGATATAGGGCTTCCTGCCTGAGCAGGGGGCTGGACTAGAAGACCTCCAAAGTCCCTTCCAACTCTGTTCTTCTGTTACTGTCTAACCTCCCAGAAACATTTCCTCCCAAGCCCCACTCAATCTTTTAAACCTTTTATTTTGGACATGCAAAATTTGGGCAAAAAGAGCAGCCTTTTTAAAGAAGGAAAGCAAATAGTTTATCTTAATATAGTTTCCCTATGTACAAAAGACCGAGGAATCGAACCCAGTGTTTGCAAAGCTTTAAAAGAATTAAATAATAAAAAAGCAGACTCACCAGCTACAAAATGCTGAACCTTTCCCCAAACAAACCTAGTTGATATTTACAAATGTCTAATTTACTCCTTGTGGGATTTTGCATGGTCCTCTTAAATAGACCTCTCCCCTTGCTGATAAATTTACCTTTTCAGAGGGGGGCTTGGCTAATTCCTGAAGAATTCAGTGAACTTAATGACTAAAAAAAGAAAAATAAGTTTCTCTCTTGATGTGTGTGTGTGTGTCCGTATATATAATCGTGCGTGCATCACACACTCATGAACATTTCAAGGTGGAACTGTATAGTCCGTAGCTAAGATGTTTATTTGCAATGTTTATACCCTTTTCAAAATTATGTTTTTAGATTGCTGTAAACCTTCATGGCTTTCAGTCAAAGGGCGTTGCAGCTTCCTGAGAAATAAACGGTGATTTCACTAGCCACACTTGCAGACAGATTTGAGATGTGAATAAAGACTAACGTCAGGACAAGATAGGTGAACAAATCCATCCAATTAAAATACCGTGATGGCAATTAATTCACAATTCATGATTTGTTGTTGTTTTGCTGATCAGACAGGAGGTAATTTCAACTCAAATAGTCCTGCAATATTTTTAAATCTGACAACTTTAGAAAGTTGCAAAAGGGGATCACTAGGACCCCACTGGGACATTGCTACTGTCATAAATATGAGCCATTTGTCAAGTCATGTAAATCACGTAACTGTGGGGATGCTGCAACAGCCCATAAGTCACTTTTTTCAGGGCTGTTGTAACTTTGAATGGTCACTAAATGAACTGTGGTGATTCAAGGATTACCTGTAGCTCTGTGGTAGAGCTTTCAGATCTTGGATCTTAAGGTTGTGCTGGCTTTGATCGGATTCCATAAATTTGTTTCGGAGCACGCAACTTCTACAAGCCATTATATCTTTTCCCAAGAACATTTGACAACTGTGCAAAGCATCCATGTGGTCTTTGGGAAAAAAAAAACACTTTCTTTAAGAATTGCAAACAGGGCTTATGTTTGCACTCTAGAAATAAGGAGGGACTTTCTGACAGTGAGAACAATCAACCCATGGAACAGAAGTCGCCTTCGGAAGTTGTGGGAGCTTCATCACTGGAGGCTTTCAAGAAGAGACTGGACTGCCATCTGTCAGAAATGGTGTAGGGCCTCCTACTTGGGTGGGAGGTTGGATTAGGTGAGCTACAAGGCCCCTTCCAATTCTGTTCATCTGTTACTCCTGGCCACTACAAAGTACCTTTCTGAATTACTTGCAAAACACTGAACACCTCTGATAGTGATGGTAGACTCTCCAGTTTGATTGAGGGAGATTTATCCCTAAAAGCTATTACTCTACTATTTACAAATATTTCACACCCCAAAGGTGCTTTTTTCAAGAGACAACTGGACTTTGTGGTTTTTTGTTTTTGTTTTTTCTCTGAAGACATTTCGCTTCTCATCCAAGAAGCTTCTTCGGCTCTGACTGGATGGTGCGAAATGGAAGGATTTACACTCTTTGAAGACAGTTGGTCATTTGCATCCTTTTTAGAGTGTCATTGAGGCCACCTGGAGGTTTATCATTAATGACCCACTAAAAAAATGCCATGACGAACTGTCTGCAAAGAATATAAATCCTTCCATTTCCCGACATCCAGTCAGAGCCAAAGAAGCTTCTTGGATGAGAAGTGAAACATCTTCAAAGAAAAAAACAAGAAAGTCCAGTTGCCTTTTGAAAAAAAAAACAAACGCACCTTTGGGACAACCATGACCCATATGACTGAGAATTTCCATAGGCAACTATTTCACATCTTTTGAAAGATTGCATCCTCTTCTTTTGGAGATGCCATCCGTATATTTCTTGCTTCGCTTGGCAGGAACAACTTGTCAGGCCTCTCAATTGGATTAGCATGGCTGGGGAATTCCGGTAGCTGAAGTCCACACATCTTATTTTTGCCAAGGTTGAGAAATATTGAGCTTATCTGCTTTTCTGCTTTAATTTTTACAGTTCGCGCCAGCAAAATTGCAAATATTTCCCTTTTCTTTGCTTTGGTGTTATTCCACAAAGCGATTTAGAATAGCTTTGCCTGGAATGATGTAGGATAGTTCTGATGTCTCACAGCCCTTGGTTTAAAAGCACATAAGTCAGAGCTCATGTATTGTATATGTCTCTGTCACGCATGTAGCACTGTCTGAAATGGGTAATTTCCACTGGCAAAGCCAGTTCTGTACTTCGTAGATTCTAACTTTTACTAGCTGTCATGCCACTGTTGGAGTCTGAATCCAAGGAGGAAGATGAACAGCTGACAGGGAGTGGGAATGTGGCTCCATTGGCTGTGCAGGAAACTGGGGAAGGGCAAAGTTCAGCTGTACAGCGCAAGGGAGAGATAGAACAAGGGAGAGGGAGTTCAGAGGAAGACCCGGGCCCATTCCCTCTTCATCCTAGGACTCGCAGGAAGGCATGGAGGAGAGAGCAACGTGGGTTGCATGGCTTACAGGGGAGGAAAGGGCCCTGATTCCCTTCATTAGTTATATCTGGGAAGAGAATTTAAAAGAGATGCATGCTGAGTGTGGCATTTGCTGGGAACAAGCATGAGTTTATTTTGTGTATACTTTGGTTATCTGTGTTCCTGGCATCCTCCCAACTGTGTTGAGTTATTGCCCTGCCTTCACATCTGGAATTCTTGCTCCTGCCCTGCTGGACTAATTACCTCATTTTGTTTTGTTTGGACTTATAGTTACAGTTTTTGTTGACCACGTTTTGGACTTGATTCTCTGCAGCCAAAGGCTGTTCCTGGGAGAGTTTTTCTCCAGCCAGAAGGTAACCAGGACATTGGGGGCAAAGTTGAAGCTAATAAAGGGACCCCTACTGATTATCTGACTGTGTTGCCTTTGTGCCATGCCCCGGGTCATCACACTACCATTTGTACAGCCTAAGATTACAGGCAATCCTCAACTTACAACCATTCCTTTAGCAGCCATTCAAAGTTACGACAGCACTGAAAAAAGTCAGTTATCACCAATTAACTGACTGCTTACAACCTTCTTTGGATCTCTGTGGTGTCACATGAGCAAAATTTGGGTGCTTGACCCCTCACATGTATTTATGATAGTTGCAGCATCCCATGGGTCACATGATGGCCATTTGTGACCTTCTCAGCTATCTTCCAACCACCAAAGTCAATGGGGGAAGCTGGATTTACTTAGTGACTGTGTAATTCATTTAATAGCTGCAGTGATTCCCTTAACAACCATGCCCCCCCCCAAAAGAAAGGTTATAAAATTGGGTGTGCTTCCCTTGACAATTTCAACCCTAGAAATTGTGATTGTACATCGAGGAGCACTTGTAATAGTCATGTCCACAAAGCAGGGAATATGTAACTTATCTAGCCATGGGTGGTGCAGTGGTTTGAATGCAGTATTGCAGGCTGACTCTGCCCACTGCCAGTAGTTTGACTCCATCCTTCCGATGTCAGTAAAAATGAGGACACAGATTGTTGGGGATAAGATGCCGACTCCGTAAATCACTTAGAGTGGGTTGTAAAGCAACGTGAAGTGTTATATAAGTCTAATTGCTATTGCTGTCCCTTCCTCCCTCCCTCCCTCCCTTCCTTTCTCTCCCTCCTTCCTTTCTCTTCCTCCCTCCCTTCTTTCTTTCTGTGATGGCACAGTGGTTAGAATGCTGCATTGAAGGTTAACTCTACCCACAACCAGGAATTCGATCTTGACTGGCTCAAGGTTAATTTAGCCTTCCATCCTTCTGAGTTTGGTAAAAATGAGGGCCCAGATTGTTGGGGGCAATAGGCTGATTCTGTAAACCACCTAGAGAGGGCTATAAAGCCCCGTAGGGCAGTACAGGTAGACTTCGACTTACAACAGTTCATTTAGTAGCCATTCAAAGTTACAACGGTATTGAAAAAAAGTTATGCATGACCATTTTGTTCACACTTGCAGCCTTTGCTGTATCCCCATGGTCACGTGGTCAAAATTCAGATGCTAGGCAACTGATTCATATTTATGACGGTTGCAGTGTGCCTGGGGTCATGTGATCACCTTTTGTGACCTTTTCCCAAGCAAAGTCAATGGGGAAGCCAGATTCCCTTTAATAATTTAACAAGTGCAGTGATTCGCTTAACAAAGGTGGCAAGAGAGGTCGTTATAATGGGGCAGACTTCACTTTTTGCAAATGTTTCACTTAGCAATGGAAATTTTGGACTCAAATCGGGCTGGTAAGTCGAGGACTTCCTGTGCTGTTGCTATTATTATCTGAAATTTCCCATCCCGGCTTCCGAAGCCTAACGTCTCTTCCTCCTTGCCGTTGAAATTGGAGCTAGTGTACTAAAAGGTTTTTATTTAACCTTTCCTTCCTTCTGCAAAGGGCTGCATTAGCCTATGCAAGCAGGTGGAAAATTGAATACGGTCATTTCTATCTGTTCTATCTCGCCCGATGACTCAGGAACCCCTTAAAGACAATTTTCTGGGCTTAGATTTTTCCCTTGGCAAAGCCCTGGGTGGCCAGAGACAACACGAATGTTGTAATTGAGGGGAAAAAAGTAGCCAGCATTGAGATGAAAGTAGTTCCTTCAGCCGAATGGTTTTGTATAAAGGCCTCCCTCGGAGACGATTTGCATAATGTTTTTTTTCTCACATTCTCTGAGAGAAGAAGGGGGTTGATGCAAGAAGAAGAAGAAGAAGGAGAAGGAGAAGGAGAAGGAGAAGGAGAAGGAGAAGGAGAAGATGATGATTTGGGAATCCCATAATGCAAATCACTACCCCCTGACATTTTATAATCAGTCGCCGCTTAAAGAGAAGCACCTGAAAAAAATGTGCCACATGTTTTTCCCTGGCTCAGCCACATCTCCTTTGCAGATGGAATTGCTTCACAATATTCTGACCTGGTGGAGCACAACATTAAAACCACATCGAAACAAGACCCCGAGACACTTTCTGCAATTCAATCTTGTTTTTATTGCAGTGATAGAGATGCAAAGCTTAGGAGAAGGCGCGCTTCCTGCTTGACCGTCCCCTTGACTAAATTTTCCAGAAATTCTGTTGTTGTTGTTTGGTTTGGTTTGGTTTGGTTTGGTTTTCTCATTTTGGGTCTTATCAAGAATCCCATTAATAGTTTTTTGGTTTTTGAAGGTGACCAGGACTTCAGTTGCGATGCAGAAGGAAGCACCCTAAATTGGAGATGTAATATTGAATTACTAACTAGGGCAATACAAAACCTTTGCTAGACCGATACTCGAATAGAACTCATGTGTCTGGAATCCGCACTGTATATCAGACATTAACACAATTGAGCAAGTCCAGAAGTATTTCACGAGAAGAGTACTACACTCCTCTGCTCGCAACAGAATACCCTACACCACCAGGCTCGAAATTTTGGGCTTGGACAACCTTGAACGACACCGCCTATATTTAAACTTAAGCGTAGTACACAAAATTATCTGCTACAATGTCCTACCAGTCAACGACTACTTCAGCTTCAACTGCAACAATACAAGAGCACACAACAGATACCAATTCAATGTAAATCGCTCCAAATTTGATTGCAGAATACAACTTCAGCAAGAGTGGTCAATGCCTGGAATGCACTATCTGACTCTGTGGTTACAACCTCAAGCCCCCACTCCTTTACCCTTAAATTATCCACTGTTGACCTCACCCCATTCCGAAGAGGTCTGTAAATGGGTGTGCATAAGTGCACAGTCGTGCCTACCTATTGTTCCTGTTTATTTGTACCTATTTCATGTATTCTTACTCATATTTATACATATGCCTATTATTTTGTTAAGCGATTGACAAATAAAATAAAATAAAGAAAAGCTTTGTGATCTTAGATGACATCCCAATTTTGCCTTTAAAGAGGCTGCGGACAGTTCTTCTTGATCTAGAATGAAATAGCAAGGAAACGGGTCAATACCTACCCAGGAAATTTAGCACACTTTTTAAAAAAAAACAAAAAAAACAAAACTTGTTACAATGTTTGCCAGTTTAACCATGTTAAATACTAATTAGCACAACTCTGCTCCAGCTGTGCTCTCTTCACTGTCACCATTGTCATCAAGGGAAGCTCCAAGGGTATATTGACTGGATTTGTATCCCATCTTTATTGTTGTTTTATAAGACTCCAGGTGGAGAGCATATCTAATGCTCCTTCCTTCTCCTATTTTATCAATAACTCTGGGAGGTGAGTTAGGCTGAGAGAGGGGAACTGTCCCAAACTCACTCAGCTGACATTCATGCCTAAGGCAGACTAAAACTCCCAGTCTCCTGGTGATTGGCTCAAAGCCATCCAACTGGCTTTCATACATAAGGTGGTACCAGTTCTCCCAGTCTGCAGGTAAATGGCCCTACGTCACCCAGCTGCTTACCATGCCTAAGGCAGGACTAGAATTCACAGTCTCTTGGTGACTAGCCTCAAATCACCCAGCTAGCTTTCATGCCTAAGGTGGGACCAGAACTCACAACCTACTGATGATTGGCTGAAAGTCATCCAAATATCTTTCACACCAAAGACGGGACTGGAACTCACAATTTTCTGGTTCTTAGACCAGCACCTTAGCCACTAGACCAAACTGGGAAACTATCGAGCATTGTGGTAATCCACTCTGGAAATAAGATAACCAAGTCCAGGATTGATTGTCCCATCTGAATGTTCTGACCCAAACACGACAAACCCTCTGACCTGAACTCAAAATATTTCTTTATTAGGAGCACTGGCAGACCCAGCAAAAAGTTTATCTCACAGGTTAACAAGTCCAGCCAACCAGAAGATGAATAGTTGTCTGCGACACCTATTCATTTCCACCCCTTGCCTTTTATCCCCAGAGGTAGGGTGGGGCTTCACTAACAGCGGTGGCTTTTCCATCCCAAGGACCGGCCCATAGGTTTCCACTGCTCTCCTCTCCTCTGCCTTCTGTACATCCATGCATCAGGCACTGGGCCCATCTGTTCCTCCTCTTCCTCATCAGCTACCTCCAGACCTGGGGACTGTTGATTCTCCATCTGAGGGCTGATGGATGTCCCAGGCTCCACTTCTGTCTCTTTCTCTCTCTCTCTAACAGCTCAATTCCCTCTTCCCCCTCAGAGCTCCATGTTGCCCTGATGCTAACCCTAACTCCCACACCTCCTCCTCCTCCTCTTCCTCCTCCTCCGATTTAGCTGCTGAAGGGGCTGGCAGCCGACAGGACACAAACAGTGAAGATATCTGATGGAAGGGATACAAGGTCCTCAAGGTTGACAGATACTGCTAGGGCACTACTTTCTGACTTTTGACTAAGTTCTCAACTTGCTTTTCTCTTTAATTTGAAACATTATGTTCATACCAACTCATGTTTATCACTCAGTGACTCCTTGCACGTTCCAATGAACCACCAGAGATCAGTCATCCTTGAAAGAAGTTTTGCATCCATTCTTATCACCTCCACTTTGATCTTTTTCACCGATTTCTGTGTGATGGACTGTTGGGGTCAGATGAATGTGTGAAGTACCTCTGTGGTTTTCCAACCAAAGATGTTTAGGAATGGAGATGGGAGATCTGGTTTTCAAAAGAGGGCTGTGCCTTCAGAGTAATGCTCGGGCGGATCCGATATTGCATTTTTATTTATTAAAATATTGATTTATACCGCAGAATCTCGCCCATCGTTCCCAAGACAGCCTACAGCAAAATTAAAACCAACAGCAAGGTAATAAACAAAGAGAAAAACACAATCTCAAATCAATTGAAATTGGAGGGAGGAGGGATGAAATAGATTAAATTTAAAACAACAAAATAAAACTCCAATGAAGCAGCAGAATCCACTGTAATTGCATTAAATTCCCAGGAAAAATCATGCTGCCTTCAAATAATGCCCGAAAAACTATCAACAAATAAAAATAAAGATGCTTACGTTGAGCTTGACTCCTGGGTCTAGAAGGATGCAACAATGCAATTTTCTTCGGCTTTGACATTTCCTTCTTTAGCCTAAAAAACTCCTATCTAAGTACGTACTAACTAGGCCTTATTCCACCTTAGCTTCTGAACCCAAAGTTATCTCCCTGTTACCAGCTGCTGCGGTGAAGATTGTCAAACAAGGTGCCATATGAATGAACTAAAGGGAAGGGGTTACAGAGGTGAAGAAACAGCCACAATCTTCATAGACAGAACCAGGAGGAGGTGAGGAAGGATCAAGGTCCCCATTAAAGTGATAGTAAACATCGTTAGAACTTCCTTCCTCCCCTTCCCTCCCCTTCTTTTATCCCTCCCTCCCTCCTTCCCTCCTTCTCTTCCTTCCTTTCTCCCTCCTTCCTTCCTCCTCCCCTTCCTTTTCCATGTCCTTCCTTTCCCTTTTCTTTTTCCTTCCTTCTTTCCTTCCTTCCTACCTACCTACCTACCTGGAATTCCCATAGCAAGTTTTGCTTGTTGATATTGGTGAGTACCAAGTGTTTAGAAAAAAACAGTTGGAAAAGTAGGGAAAAATGTAGCAGAACCATAAAGAGGCTTAGATGAGAAGAACAAATGTTGATACAACCACCTCAGAGAGACCACAGTGGTACCATCTCAATGGTCAGTAAAGCAACATCAGTCTGAAATAGGCTGTAGGGAAATCTGTGTTCTCACCATTCTCCTTACCCTTCCCAGTGCAGAACCGTAAAGAGAATTTGCTTGAGTCTTCATACAATCTTTTGGGGAAAAAGGAAAGCCAAATAATAGCTTAGATGGGATAAGCAAGGCCATTAAAACCACTGGAATTACATCCAGAAGAAGATGCTAGTCAA
Organism: Pseudonaja textilis; assembly: GCF_900518735.1. The sequence goes on along the minus strand of NW_020769350.1, from coordinate 4,397,075 downwards.
ACAACCTCTCCAGGACTTCTAGTTGGGAAACTCACTACTGTATCTTTATGGTCATCTTCAGATAATTTGCTCTTTACTGCAGGGAACACAAACCTCATAACATTAGCTCATTTTTGTGAAACCATTGCATTTTGGTTCTGAAGTTCCACACAACAAGAAGAGTGAGAGAAGCTTAAAGAAGCTTCATATGTGAAAGTCAATCAGGTACATGGTTGCTATGGCAATCCAGCCAGCCATGTACCTGCGGTAGACTGAATCTCTAGTCTCAGTTTGCACTTAGAAGAGCCATCTTGATTCATAACCACATCAAGGTTTGTTCTTTGACCATTTCAGCTACTCCTGTCCTGCAAGTCAACCCCCCATAAATTGCACCATTCTTCAGTGGGTTGGATGATACAAAAGCTCACACTCGAATGGTTTTAAATCTAAATGAAAATGTTTTTTAACAGCCCCAGCATGGAATTGCTGCAATATTGAAAAACGGTAGTTTAAACTCACTCTCACACTGGGCCCTAATTGATTCTTTGAACCCAATTGTGATTTCAATATATCCCACTCAAAAAAATATTTACCAGTGCTAATTTAACATGGTGAATGCTGATGCTGCATTTAAAGTGTGAGAGAGATTAAGTTTTGTTTCCTGGTTAGGTCCTAAGTTTAAACAAAACTCTGGATGGGGGTGACTGGGAAAAAGAAAGATGATTGGAGGATTGTAGAGAAAAGTAAAGTCCTACACTAAGGCAAGAAAAACCAAAAGCACACATATGAAACCAGGCTCAATAGCGCTAACTGTGAGAGGGATCTTGGGGTCTTAGTGGACAACCAGATAAATAAGAGCCAGCAGTGTGCAGCCGCCGCCAAATAAGCTAACAATACTAAATTGCATTAAGAGAGGGACACAATCAAGATCAAGTGAGGTACTACTACCACTCTATAAAGCCTTAGTAAGACCATGCCTAGAGTACTGCATCCAGTTTTGGTCACCAAATTATAAAAAAGATGTTGAGATTCCACAAAAAGTGCAGAAAAGAGGAACCAGGATGATTAGGGGACTGGAGACTAAAACATGTGAAGAATGGTTACAGGAACTGGGCTTGACTAGTCTAGGGAAGAGAAGGACCAGGGGAGACATGATAGCAGTCTTCCAATATTTGAGGGGCTACCACAGAGAGAAGGCATTTTCCAAGGCCCGTGAAGGCCAGACAAAGAATAATGAATGGAAACTGAACAAGGAGATATTTAACCTGGAAATAAGGACAAACTTTCTGACGTTGAGAACAATCAACCAATGAAACAGCTTGCCCACGCAAGTTGTGGGAGCATCATCATTCGAGACTTTCGAGAAGAGACTAGGCTGCCATTTGTCAGAAATGGTGTAGGGTCTGCTTGGATGGGGGAGTTGGACTAGATGACCTACAAGGTCCCTTCCAACTCTGATTTTCTGGTATCTTAAGATAAACATTATCTTAAGGTAAATGTAATGAGAATAAGGGCAGGGGTCTACTCAGGAGTAGAGAAAGCTCCCTCTTTTCTCCAGAGTAGAAGTTTAGCTGTCAGTTGATGAGTTTTGAAAAATCATAACGGAGGTTTGAAGGGCTTCACACCGACCTTGGACCTTAAGTTATCCACCCCTGGTCTAGATCATCCTTCCACACATGGTATTCTCCTTCTCCCCCACAAAGGACGCCTCAATATCATTGCTTTAAAAAAAGAAAAAAAGAAAAATTCTTGAATCTCTCAGTGCTTTTTATGCCCAGGGGCTGCAGATGCTTTTCTAAGCTCCATTGTCACTAAGATTGCCAAAAAAAGAGAAAAGGAAAACCTTAATGCTGCTATGCTTTCTACCCAGAACCACGCTTGTTTAAGCCCCAAAGCTATTCTGAAGATTGAGAAGGAGAACGGAATTGAATGTGTTACTGACACAGCCAATGTGTTCTGTTTCCTTGCTCCTCTTCTACATGCTTGCATGCTTCAGTGCAAATATGATTTTACTTGAAGTGGGTTCTGTTTTTTCCCTCCCACTTTTTGGCATGCCTTTGAGTCAGTGGTGAGTTTTGGCAAGCTCCAGGCAGCCAACGCTGCCTTTCTCCCGGTCCTCTTATTCCACGCAACAATATTCTCAATCCATTGGGTGCATAAGATGGTGATCATATGTTCCTCCTTTTTAAAAAAAAAAATAAAATTCTTGCCTTATATTCCTTCTTTCTTTCTCACTTCCCTTTCTTGTAGTGCCTCTTTATCTCATCTCTCCCTGTTTCTTCTGCCTCTTTCTTTCTCCAAATTCCACTATCAAGAACGCTGTTGGCATGACAAGATCTACAAGAACGGCTGGAATTAATGCACTCTCAAGTACAAATGTCTTTGCAGCAGTCATTGGCTTTTATATAAGCTGTCCATTCCTTGATTTGGTGCCATTTCTATTATTGGCTTATTCCAGCTCTACTTATTTGTGCTTTTTTCATAGCCGGTGAAGGTTTGGTTCCTTCTTTCTGTCTTCCTTCCACTGTGTTTACAGCGGGAGTAAAAAGTACTGTCAGCTCTTTTCCATTGATTATAGGACTCTTCCCCCTGGGTATTCAGTAGGAATTCTAGTTGGCTTAGACTTGCAGTTCCTCCTGCTTAATCCCAGGAGACCAGCCTCTTGTTAGAGTATTCTGTCTCTGAGTCACCGCTGCCCTTCTTAGCTATTTCAGTGCTTATTGATAGGAGTAAAGAGGGAAGTTTGTGAAGGAGAAAAGGATACCAAGCGATGTGTGTGTGTATGTATGTGAGAGAGAGAGAGAGAGAGAGAAAGAGAGAGGGAGAGAGAGGGAGGGAGAGAAAGAGAGAGAGAGAGAGAACAATAGTTTGTTATGGAAGTCATTCTTACATTCAATGTGGTTTTACTTTTCTCCTACCAAGTTCTTCCTAGGTGACATAATAACAAGGACCAGTGGTGGGATTCAAATTGTTTTACCCCAAGTTCATTGAGCGTGGCCTGGTGGGCACGCTTGATATTCATATGCGCGCTTGGCATGCGTGCGCAAAAAACACACACTTTGCGCAGGCAGAGGTTTTCCTACTGACTTTCTCCTGCAATCCTGCACTCTCCCTCTGTGTTCAATCTGCTGTGCTGGGTGAAGCAGCTGAGCTTCAAAATCAGGAAATAAGATGGGAGGGCCAAGCAGCTGGTCGTCAGAACAAACCGGTTTTCGCCCAGATGATCCTCGGAGCTACCAGTTCTGCTACACTGGGCCGAACTGGTAGAATACCACCACTGGAAGGGACCTTGGAGGTCTTCCAATCTTCCAGTCCAACTCCTTGCTCAAGTAAGAGACCCTATACAGGTAGTCCTCAACTTTTGAGCCTAAAATTTACGTTGCTAAGTGAGAAATTCATTAAGCGCGCCATTTTATGACTCTTCTTGCCATATTTGTTAACTGAATCACGGCAGTTGTTAAATTAGTAACACGGTTGTTTGGTGAAGCTGGTTTCCTCATTGACTTTGCTTGTCAGAAGTTTGCAAAAGGGGATCAAGTGATCCTGTGACATGACAACCGTCATAAATACGAGTCAATTGCCAGGTGACTGAATTTTTAGTCGCATGGTCTTGGGAATGCTGCAACCATCGTAAGTGCGAAAAATGGTCATAAGTGACTTCCTTCAGTGCTGTTGTAATTTTGATCTGTCCCTAAGCGAAATGTTATAAGTTGACGATTGCCTATGCTTGTATAATTTCAGACTTGCAGGAGTCTGTTGCTATAATCTTGCAATAATGTCAGTCTTCATTTTTTTGTTATTGGTTTCCTGCCTGGAATGCCTTGAAGGACTGATGGATAGGATTGTGTGAGCCCTCTGGAGCCAACTACATTTTCCTTGGTAGGTCTATTTACCCAGAGAGACAGACCCAGCCAGGATGCAAAACTGGCTTTTTTCCCAGGCAAGGTAATGCCATCCAAGGATGGCATAGGCCGTGTTTCACAGATCGTATAATTTATAGACAGAGAGGCTCCATTAAGACCAGCGAACAAATCCCCTTGCAAATATAAGACAGAAAGCACCGATATTAAAACTTGGTGTATTCTCACTCCTGGCCAAGCTTTTAAAGTGCAGCACATTAAAAGCAACTGGAAGAGGAGGGAGGGGAGGAGGGGAGGAGGAGAATTAGAAGGAGGGGGAGGAGGAAGGCAGGAGGAGGAGGAAGGCAGGAGGAGGAGGAGGAGAGGAGGAGCAGGAAGGGAGGACGAGAGGAGAAGGGGAAGGAGGAAGAGGAGAATTAGGAGGAGAAACAGGAGGAGGAGAGAATTAGAAGGAGGAGGAGAGGGGGAAGAGAAGGAGGAAGGGAGGAGGAGAGGAGGGGAAGGAGGAGCAGCAAGGCAGCAGGAGGAGAATTAGAAGGAGGAGGGGGTGAGGAGGAGGAGGAGCAAGACAGGAGGAGGAGAAAGAATTAGAGGAAGAGGGTGAGGAGGAGGAGGAGGAGCAAGACAGGAGGAGGAGAATTAGAAGGAGGGGGTGAGGGTGAGGAGGAGGAGGAGGAGCAAGGCAGGAGGAGAGGAGTGAAGTAGAAGGAAGAGTGAGAGTAAAAGAGGAGAAGGAGGAGGAGGAGAAGGAGGAGGAGGAAAGAGGAAGAGAGAGGACACCAATTCAGGCACCAGTCTGATAGAACCTGACATGACTGCAAAGATGAAGCTCTTAAGCTTCCATTTTTGCTCTGGGTCTAGTTTTCTCTCAGATTTGAGACGCAAGAAAAAAGGGAAAGCAGTTTCCCTGAAGACTAATAGGAACAGCCTTCCATGTCTGCATTTGCAATAGGTTTAAATTGCTATTGGACAAGGCTTATAAGAGTTAACAGTTAATTTACTGTATAAACGAGGGAAAAACCAATTGTGACTTAGAGGAGGAGGAGGAGGAGGAGGAGGAGGAGGAGGAGGAGGAGGAG
>NW_020769350.1:4380113-4391250 GCF_900518735.1 Pseudonaja textilis | reverse complement strand
AAGAAGAAGAAGAAGAAGAAGAAGAAGAAGAAGAAGAAGAAGGATGAACCTGGTTGATCTGCCAAAGTCTTTTAGACCAATTGTTCTCTACCCACCTTCTAAAACTGAAAGGTGCTGTTTCTCAGTGCTAAATTTCAGTTATTTGGCAACCATGAAAGCAAACGAACACAGTGACCAGGAAGTCTGTAGAGATTCTCAGTCATCCAGGTCGTGGCTGTCCCAAAGGCGCTTTTTCAGGAGGCAACTGGACTTTTCTTGTTTTTTCTTTTGAAGACATTTTGCTTCTCATCCAAGAAGCTTCTTCAGCTCTGACAGGATAGTGGGGAATGGAAGGATTTATATTCCTTGCAGACAGCTGGTCATTTCAACTGTTCCTTCAACAGCTTCAACAACCTTCTAAAAGGATGCAAAGGAAAGTCCAGTTGCATCCTGAAAAATCACTTTTGGGACAGTGGACAGGAATGTAACTGAAATAAAATCATTTCCAATTCCAATCCCATCTCTTTCCATCATTTTTATGGTAAGAGCTAAGAGATTCCCTACTTCCTTGTTGCAGTAAATGACATCTTTCCTTCCTTCCTTCCTTCCTTCCTTCCTTCCTTCCTTCCTTCCTTCCTCTTTCCCTCTCTCCCTCCCTCCCTTTATTGCAGACAGAAGCCATAGCTCCACTGAGAGACATTAACATCCCAAACCATGGGGGTTATCAGATGTTTCCTGTAAAAAATTACTTCTTTCAGCAATATCAAAATTCTTCAATTTTGTCAAAATTTTCTATCTTATTGTGAAAAGAAATAGGAAAACCCATGCCTTTTTCATGTATGTTTATGCATGTTTGACTTTCTCAATGCAGCTCTCCCCAGTATATGCACTGTTGCATGAGATCAATGTCTTTAATCCAATAATCAAATCAACAAAAGCATTTCTGCATGCAGCATAAGCAAATGCATGCATTTTATGGCAATATTTCTTACATTAATGAACTTTTCTATGTACACTTTCCCCAAAACTATGCATTTGAATGTGCTATTTCCATCGGTGGCTCTTTTCCTTTTTTTTTTTTTTTTTTTTTTGAGAGAGAAAGGTTATGTAATTTTCTGAATGTAGAAACATTTTTAAGAATCATATTAACACCCATCTGTGTCATGACAGATTCTGTTTTGATAGGTCACAAATATTTTGCTTGAAGAAAAATGGGTGATAGGTTTCTATAGCATCCCTAAATAGGGGACTAACATATTCAGATTGACAAAATTATCTCTGACTTTGGAATTATTGCACAACATGCAATTAACAAGCCATTCATACATCATTTAATAATTTGCAATAGATGATCTTTCAATGATGAAAAGGAGGTAAAATAACATGTAGAAGTCCAATTGTTTGCAGTCAGTACATACACATACACATACACAGGGGGGAGAGGGAGGGAGAGAGAGGGAAGGAGGGAGGGAAGGAGGGAGAGAGAGAAGTAGTGAAGAACAGATGTATTCTTAGGAAAAAAAGAAAGAAAGGAGTACTCCAAATTCCAAACAAAGCATTACACGATCCCTGTGTGTTGTTGTCATTGTTATTGTTGTTGTTAAGATGTACCAAGAATCCAGAGGAGATTTAATAAAAGTTTTCCAGGGAGGAAAGCATATCTGGTTCCTGACTTAAAGAAGGGGAAAGGAGATCACGAATAATACAGTTAATGCCTATCAGTTCAGAAATGAAATAAATATAGTGCAAATAAGAACTGCCGGTATGAGTAGGGAGTGAATGAGAAATGGAATTTCAGCATTGGTTTCTTTTTTCTTTTCTTTTTTACAGTAGACCGTTGGCATAAGCCCTAAAATATTTCTTTGCAAATGATGCCACAAAGAGAATTCTTCTGCTAATGAAAAATCATTTGGCAGTACTAAAACGTCTCCAGAGAGTGCTTGGGATATAAAAGGACTTCCTATTGTCCATTCCAAGGCAATTCATTACTTCCTTTTATCTCTTTTCCTTTTTTTTCCCATATGCAATCAGATATTTCTCCTGGAGAAGCACATCTAGACTTTTAGTCCTTCTGAGTTAAAGCTGAACACTGTAACTGTTAGCAGCCTGCCAGGGTTTGGGCAAAACTCGTGTGTATATGCAATTTTTAGATTCCCTTGGCCTTTTTCTTGATTTGGGATTCATCAACTTCTTGCAGACCAGGATGGAAACTAATCAAGGAGAGAACCAACCTAGAACTAAGGAGAAATTTCCTGACAGTTAGAACAATTAATCCAGAAGATGCTTCCAGAAGTTTGGGTGCTCCAACACTGGAGGTTTTCAATAAGAGACTGAACAGCCATTTGTCGGAAATAGCAATAGCACTTAGACTTATATACCACTTCACAGTGCTTTATAGCCCGCGCTAAGCAGTTTACAGAGTCAGCCTATGGCCCCCAACAATCTGGGTCTCGTTTTACTCACTTCAGAAAGCTGAAAGGCTGAGTCAACCTTGAGCTGGTCAGGATTGAACTGCTGGCAGAAGGCAGAGTTAGCCCTGCAATACTAAAAGCACTTAGATGGAAACCGGAAGAGCAGCTCTCCGGTGCATTGTGTGGGAGCACCAGAAAACAGAAACTCAGCTTTCCAGCGTGCGCATGTATGCTGGCCACCTGGTCTTCTAATTTCTAACGCATGTGCGCATGTGAAGACCGGCTGGCTGTACGCATGCGTGCCGAGGAGCTGCTCTTCCGGTTTCCAGTGTTCCTATGCATGAAAAGACCAGCTGGCTGGTATGCATCCTCATGCCAGAACCCAGAAGAGCAACGGGCAATGGCTGGTGTGGCTGGAGAGATGGCTCTGCATGCCATTTCTGGCACACGTGCCATAGGTTTGCCATCATGGGTATAGGGTCTCTTGCTTCTCCCCTCCCCAACTTTACATTCCAGAGAATTAGGGAGGGTCTCTTCTGAGAGGCTTTTCCCTACTCCATCTCTCCTTTGGAGTCAGATTTCTCTTATCAGCCTGTTGTCTAGACTGCAGCTCTTCCTCCTGTCTCCCGAGGTTATTCTCATAGCCATTATCAGGAGGAGTGTTCAGAAAGATATTTTGACTTTGCTGGAGGGCTGCAGAGTGTCCCTTTCATGCCAATATTATCAGAATAGCCCATGCAGTGTAGCATTAGTATTACTACTGCTAAGCCTTATTGTTATTACCATCATTTCGGGGACAGGCTCCAAATGAATTGATCTAGTATGCCGTGTGCTCCATATTGTAAGGCAGGAGGCTTTTACTGTGGGGGTGGGAAGCCTTGGCAGTGAGTTTCCTGCTTATATGCGATCCTAGAATGAAGATGTGCAAACTGTGCCACTTTCCTTTGCTGAAACATTTGCTCAGTGTAATGAAATATATATAATTCTTCACCCATTACCATCTCCCTCAGGAGTTCGGTATTTTATTCACAGCCGTGTGGGAGATGGAAACAAGGATGCCAAGAAATCGGCACTAAGGATTTAGAAGCAGTTTCTGAGTTCAACCATCAATTTCAAAAATGCTGATTTTAAGAGAACAAATGCTGACACCTTTGAAAAGAAGGAGACGACAACAATTCTTGAAGGGAAGGGTAGATGTGTGTGTCCTACAAGGTCTAGGAGGGGGAAGGAGGGGGAAGATATCCAGTTTTGATAAAAGTGTCTGTGGAGATTCATCCTGATCATAGTTGTCCCAAAGGTGCTTCTTCAGAAGGCAACTGGACTTTGTTTTTCCTCGAGCAGGAAAAAGAAAACATTTTGCTTCTCATCCAAGAAGCTTCATCGGTTGATCATTGCAACAATCAACATCTGAGAGTTTGAGAAACACAGTTGGCTGCCAAATAGATCTAACCATAAGCAGGCTTTCATAGGAAAGAAGAATACTATAACTGTTTTAATTATATTTAACTGCCATGCACAGGATGGGCTCTTAGACATCCTTGTTACATTTTGTCAGTAGAGAATGTTATGAACAAATAAAATTGGAAAGGAAATCCTAACTATGACCTTCATTTTTGCAGAACTATCAAGGTTAGCTCTGTTGGCTTATTTTTTTTTGTCACTAAAATATTGATGCAGCCAGTCAAAGATAAGTAGCAGTGAGGCACGCTATTCCATATTTTGGGGGTTGTATTTCATTGCTCTACTAATTTTAAGGATTTGTTTTACCTGTGAAAACTCGGAATGATTTGCTACAGAAAGCTTAGTGTTGTGGCCCCGATTCCCAAGCCTGTGCTGTCAGAGGAAGAAGACCTGGATGATGACGAGGAGGAACTGGGAATGCCTTCCTCCCCGGGACCTTCCTCTCTGGCAATGCCTTCCTCCCTGATAATGCCTCAGGTTTCATCAGACAACCGAGAGCAACAGCCTGAGATTAATCAGGAGGAAGGCATATCGGAGCAGCCCCTGACAGGGAGTAAAGAGGAAGAGTGTTGGCTTGATCCTAAGCAACGTCATAGGGAGAATCGTGAGCAGCAACGTAGGAGGTGTGGGAGGGTCAGAGAGTCATTGAGTCATTGAGCCACACCCCACAGGGGATAAAAGTGGGTGTGTTTTCGGCTGGAACTTTGTATGGGACAAAGTTTAATCTTACTTCAGATTTTCTTTGTGAATGATTTTTGTGGACTGCCTTGTAATTTTCTGTGAGTAGATTTTTATTTGTTATCACTTCGGACTTGGCAGGCAGAGCGTGTTGGAATGCCAAGGATATTATCAGTTCCAAATAATTAACTCTGTGAAGTCCAAGCCAGCTTGCCTGCCTGTGTTTGTGTGAGTTTGTATTTTTTCATCTTTTGGGAAAGAAGAAAAGTGAGACAGAATAGCTTAGTATAAGTAGTTAAAGATCTGATGATCTTTCTTTGACTTGATCCTTCTTTGACTTGATTACATTGAATTTGGTTGTACTTCAAGCAAGGACAACTTTTTTTAGGGTACAAAGCTATAAAGTTGTATTTGCCTAATTTTGGAGATCAAAGGCTACAGCCAGGAAGGCTGTGTGGTTCAGTTGCGTTGTGTTGCTTTTGGTTGGAGAGAATTTGACTCATGGATTCTAATCCCATTAGCTGCTCAGTGTAGGATCCACTAGAACTTCTCTGACAGATTCCATCCTGCATCTGCTGAAGACCTCCAGGGTAAATCTCACCACTACATACAGCAGCGTGACATTAGTGATTGTTACCTGAATGTCAGAATAGAATAAAATATAATTCTTTATTGGCCAAGTGTGATTAGACACACAATGGTGCAAAAAAGTTGATGTCAGTTTAGACAATGGTATCAACTCTTTGCCCTTGATCGGGAGCCTTGCATGGCACTAAGGCAGGAGTCTCTGAACTTGGCACCTCTAAGACTTGTAGATTTTTAACACCCAGAATTCCTCAGTCAGCCATGCTCTAGACTTTTCCTCTAGCCTTTTGTTTTTGGTCAGCTTTAACATACTAAAATCTGGACTAGTTCAGGCTCACAAATACATTCTCTCTGGGGTCCCCCTCCCCCGTATCTTTGGTGGACCTGGTCATGTAGACCAAAGCACTCTGATTACTTTGTGTTACTTCAAAATGATGGCAATTTGGTTTCCTTTTTTTTTCCTCCTTGGAATCTTTGAAGGTTTAAGCATCCTTAAATGTGTGTGTGTGTGTGTGTGAGAGAGAGAGAGAGAGAGAGAGAGAGAGACAGACAGACAGACAGACAGACAGACAGAGACAGAGCAGTGGTGGAATTCTACTGGTTTGGCCTGGTTCGGGAGAACCAGTAGTAAAAAATGCTACCATTTGGCTGAACCGGTAGTAAAAAAACAGCTACCGCTTCAACCAAATCAGTATTTCTTTTTTTTTCCTCCCAATGATCAGCTGTTCCGATGATCAGCTGTGCCAGGATCCTCCTCGCTGTCTTATTGCTTTGCCCAGGAGGCTTTCTTGAGGCCCAGGAAGCCAAAAAAATGGAGTGCAGGGGGGTGCTGCAGAAAAAGAAGAAGAAGCCATGGCCACCCAGTCACATGGCCATTCCCAACTAACCACTCCCACCTAGCCATGCCCACAGAACTGGTAGTAAAAATATTTGCATCCCACCCCTGAGACAGAGAGACAAAGAGAAACAGAGAGAGAGAGAGAGAGCTCTCAACTCAGGGAAAGGTTGGTAGAGCATTCATCTTGATCTCTCCGTTCAAAATATTTTGCAGTTGGGTCAGTTTTGAGAAGAAGACCTCTGTTTTGGGGAGCAAAATAAACTGACATGGGTTGAAAGGCTCAAGGAAAACTGAAGAATGATAATCTTGGCCAATCCTGGAAAGTATTTTTTTCCTCCCTCTCCTCACTGATTTCCCCAGGACAGGGAGAGGTGAAGTGGGAGAGAGGTCTATTTATGGCATGCAATTAAAATAAATATGAGTGCCAAAGAGGATGGCAGTGCCACCTCTTTTGATGGCTCTGATGGAGCAAAACAGATTCACGGAGAGACCGAGACAGCTCTGTTAACGTGACTGAAAATAGTTGAGCTTGTCTGTCAGTGATTGAAAGCATAACAGGAGGATAGCTTGTCACCTGTGGGTTTAAAAATGCAGACACTTCCCCTTTTGACTACTGATCATTTCTACGTGGATTCCCATACGTGCCTCAGAAACTTAATTCCAATTGCTGCTTCTCTGAGAGAGAGAGAGAGACAGAGAGAAAGAGAGAGAAAGAAAGAGACAGACAGAGAGAGAGAGAGAGACAGACAGACAGACAGACACACACACACACAGTCTCCAAGCTGCAGAATACTTTGTGGTCTGTAGTCAATAGACAAGACCCATTAACCTTTGGCCTTTTAAACTTTCCACTTAGATTCTATTTTCCCTCCCCCAAATTTAAAGAAAGCAAATGGAGAGGAAAAAAAAAAGTACTGAAAGAAAAGAAAAAAGCTGGCATGCCAAGCATAATTGCAGTGCCTTGCCCAACTGCTCTTATAGTCATGTAGCCAAGACAGCTTTAGAGCATTGGAGACATGCATGAAACGCTGCAGAAAATTAAGGTTTCATTATCCGGGACGAGGTCTGCAGCTTTCGTAAGGAAATGGGGAGAAACCAACTACCAGTGGGCTCCGTGATTGTCAGGAAAAGTATACTAACAGCCCAAGAGAAGGCCAGACTCCGACAGCTTGGGTTGATATTATGAGTTGAGTTTATTTAGAATGTGCCAGCCCAGTGGGTACAAATAGCAGCTGCCAGTAACTCGCTGGGTTGTGTTTTGAGATCGCAGTCATCTGCCCCCATGGCTGTGAACCTTCATGATATGGATGGAGAAGTCAGGGAAGGGTGGCATCAGCGACATGTATTTTGTTGTTGTCTTTTTCTTGAGAAGAAAGGCTATGCTTCCTTTGGGGATAATTATCTCGTGCAGAGTTGGAACCCCGATGCTTAATTTAGCCTTCGTAATTATTAAATTATTGGTTTCCCCACCCCACTCCCAGCAACCAATTTCCTTTTCTTAAAAAGAAGGGGGTGGAGAGGTGGAAACCATGCTTTTTAAAGCCTAAAGATGCTTTCGGAGTTGCATCTGATTTGGCCCTCAAGTGATGTATGCTAATGAATCTGTCTCCTGCCCAGATTGGTCAATAAAATGCACAGATGCGCAGAAAGCTCGTGTAAGAAGCAGGAGGGATTTTTTTTTTTCTCTTGGGGAAACTTTCTCTTTGGCTCTGAGTGCGGGTGTCAGTATACCTCCTGGGACGACCCAAAGGGGTGTGGCACAAAGGCAACACAGTCAGATCATCAACAGGAGTCCCTTTATCAGCTCCAACTTCGCCCCCAATGTCCTGGTTACCTTCCGGGCTGGATAAAAAGTCTCCCAGGAAAAAGCCTCTGGCTGCAGAGAATCAAGTCCAAAACGTGGCCAACAAAAACTGTAACTATAAGTCCAATCGAGGCAAGATGAGGTAATTAGTCCGGCAGGGCAAGAGAAGGAATTCCAGACATGTAGGAACGGAAGTAATTCAACCCTAACCCTAATCCTAACCCTAACCCTCCCTCCCATCCACCTGCAGCTGAGGCAGAACAGTTAAAAAAAATGCTGTGTGTTTGCCTCTGCAACCCGCCTGAAGATTTTTAAAGACCTTTGTGTTGTCCTAGATCCCACGTGCAAGCAACCATCTTTCCCTTTTATGATGTAGCCAAAAATGGCTCCTGCTATGGTATATCTTACACCATCTATATAAGTTTGAGAGAACAGCTCCTGTCTTTGTTCAAAACCCCGGCCTTGGAGGAGTAATGAGTAAGTCAGAATTGTTTTGCTTTAAAGGAAAGGAAAACGAAGGTTAGCTGGCACTGATTTTCTAGTGTATCTGCAAATAAAAGGCAGCACTGTATAACATCTGGATACCTAAAAGATGCTGAGCTAGCTGCATCTTCATCTCTGGGTCCTTCTTTCTTTCCCTGTTAATCAAGCTCTTCCCACAAGTAGGAGTTAACTGAGGAACTTTTGAGTTTAACAGGAGATGTCTTGTTCTCCCCAGTGATGCTTGGAGAATTACATGTATACTTTTTTTTTTTTCCTTTTCGGTCTTTTGCTTAGCAAAAAGTTAATTCTCCACACTAATCAGAGAAAGGATAAAACGTTCAGCTGGGAAGTGAGAGAACCTAATGGGCAGGTAATTAAGGAATTTGCCAGAGGGATTCGGAGATACCATAGATGGAGGAATAAAGAGGAAGGAGGGAAGCGGGATGGAAACAGCTGCATTTATGTATGCTCAGGGAGGATTAGAAGCGGAATTGCAAAAATTTGCATTCTGTTTTGATTCGGAAAACCTCTACATACCTGAAACAGACTCCAGGCGTTCAATGGCTTCATTGGCAGAGAAGAAAAATAAAAATGAAAAGTTAAAGGCAGGAAGGGGGGAGGGGGAAGGAAAGGAGGGGAGGGGAAAGGAGGAGAGAGGAAAGAAAGGTAAGGGAAGGAAAGGAAAGGAAGGGAAGGGAAGGGAAGGGAAGGGAAAGGGAAAGGGAAAGGGAAAGGAAGGGAAGGAAAGGAAAGGAAAGGAAAGGAAAGGAAAGGAAAGGAAAGGGGAGGAAGGGAAGGGAAGGGAAGGAAAGGAAAGGAAGGGAAGGGAAGGAAAGGAAAGGAAAGGAAAGGAAAGGGAAGGGAAGGGAAGGGAAGGGAAGGAAGGGAAGGGAAGGGGAGGAAGGGAAGGGAAGGGGAGGAAGGGAAGGAAAGGAAAGGAAAGGAAAGGAGAGGAAAGGAAAGGAAAGGAAAGGAAAGGAAAGGGAAGGGAAGGGAAGGAAAGGAAGAGAAGGGAAGGGAAGGGAAGGGAAGGAAAGATACAGCATGTTTCCATTTATTGAATCTTAAATCCTGCTGATCATCACTGTGCACTGAACTGGTTTAACTGGGTGCTCTTCCATCCTGCACAAGAAGCAGCAGCAGCCAATTCAACTCTTCCCTGTTGCAATACCTGGGTTTAAGCTAGGGGTGGGATTCAAATTTTTTAACAAGTGATTCTGTGGGCATGGCTTAGGTGGTGGGCGTGGCTTGGTGTCATGTGACTGGGTGGACATGGCTTGGTGGTCATGTTACTGGCTGGGCGTAGCCAACTCAATATCACTCACATCGAGGCATGCATCTCCTTGCCTGGCCTCTCATGACTGTGGGGATGCTGCAACAGGCGTAAGTGTGAAAAATGGTCATAAGTCACATTTTTCAGTGCCATTGTAACTTTGAATGGTCACTCCATACAAGCAAAGTACCAGTAAAGGAGGGGAAAAAACCTCCAGAGATGTTCCTGAGACAGGAAGTCTAGTCCTTCCAAGAATGTAATAAGGGTTAATGGAGAGGCAGTTTCTGTAAGCAACACCAGAATGTTTCCTTCCTGCCTTGCTTACAGGATTAGCCCAGTGATTTCTTCTAACAACCGGTTCTCCAAAGTGCTTAGAATGTTAACTGGTTCTAGAGGATAGGTGCAAACTGGTAGAATCCCACCCCTGGTTTAAGCTAGCATCATTTATTCATGAAGACTTCCACATAAGTTTATCACTGAGCTTGCTGATATGCTCCCAGTGGCCAACAAGGCCCTGTTCAGCTGAATGGGTCTCAGACAGTTCAGGCTTATTAATTTATTCATCACAATTCTACAACTCCCATCACACCTAAGTGTCCCTAGGTGGCTTACTATAAATATGGTGAACAGCCTCGGGGGACATTTCTCTGTTAGGAGGAATCCCATCTGCCTCTTGCAATATCACCTCCACTTTGAGACCAGGTGTGTGTGTGTGTTTGTGTGTGTGTGTGTGTGTGTAGTGGGTTAGTCAGAGATAAGTGTCAAGGGCATACAGATTCTCTTGTTTATTCTCTGCTTTTATAATTGGCTGATTAAGTCCCCTTTCTATTTTTTTTTTTTCTTCTTCCTGACAATCAGAGGGAGAGCTATAATATTCCACTTGTATCTTGTAATTACCATTATTTTCCTCCAGGAAGATTTGGGGTGAGCTTAGCCAAGGGGACGAGGGGTAGGGGACAGATGGGAAAAGGGATGGACAGAACATGTAGGACTTTAGGGCAGAGTAAGACCATGATCCTTGTTCATGAAGCTCAGCCTGGAGGCAATGAGGTGGAAGAAGAAGCCGAAAGAGCTATGCAGGATAGATAGTTGAGGACTTGCAGAAGGTGGCAGCCATCTTAAATCTGATAGATAGGCAAATTACGCAGGAAAGTGTCAATGTCAGCACAACAGCCTTACAAGCCTAATTACCATAATGAAGTGAAAGAGTCCAATCAGCAATCTGGAGCTAATCTTTCATGTATTACAGGTCTCTCTCTTTTGTCGGGCTCCAGAACTAAATGTGTTTTTAATGAAGATATTCCTAGACTCACTGATAACTTTCCTCTTTCTAAAAGGGAGGCAACTGGAATTCTTGAGAAGAGGGCCATTCTGCCTCCTCTTTTTTTTAAAAAAATACCTGTAGCGTAGCTGGGTTTTGGATTCTTGTGGAGATGCCTTGAGAAGAGATTGATGAGGGCAGGGAAAGTTTGTCTTCATTTTCCCAATCCCAACTCTGATTCATAGAACTATTCCCATCCCACCGCTCCCCAACTATCCCCCGTCCCATATTGAAGCTAGTCCTTCAATTCCACTCCCCCCCCTTCTTCTTCTTCTTCTTCTTCTTCCTCTTCTTCTTCTTCTTC
>NW_020769350.1:4364858-4380013 GCF_900518735.1 Pseudonaja textilis | reverse complement strand
TTCTTCTTCTTCTTCTTCTTCTTCTTCTTCTTCTTCTTCTTCTTCCTACTCCCTCCTCCTCTTCTTCCTCTCCTCCTCCTCCCTCGTACCTCCTCTTTCTTCCTACTCTTATTCCTCTTTATGAACATAGCAACATTTGGGACTCAATCAAGTCTTCTTAATAATGACCATCTTGCCCTGGCAGGGATAATTAAGAACATACTTGTTCACCAAATCTTACTCCTTGAAGGACTCAGCTATCTGCTGTATCGTAGGAATCCAACTGTTTTGCACCTCCCCAAATCTCTCCAAAGAGTCCTCAGAGATCCTGCAGAGAGGAGGATCACCAAGGGCAGGCTTGCAAGAAAAAATATGGAATCTTTCCCTTCAGCTTTAATGGATATGCTCACCCATTCATATTCAGGGTACGATTTTTCACCTAGGGGCTCTTTTGGGGAAAGTGTATCATAATCATCGTCATCATAATAAATACAATTAAGGCCTCCCAGCAGCAGTAAAAAAAAAAAGAGAGAGAGAGAGAGAGAGAGAGAGAAAGAAATATAACAGTTGCACCTGCTTCAAATTCCACAGCCTCCCAGAACTGTTGCTCTTTGGCCCTAGTTATTGCCAAATCCCTGGCTAGGAAACCTAGCAAGGGGGAGGCAGATACACCTGGTTGACCTCCTGACTGACAAGGTGTTTTGTCCTGTCTTCCTGAACCACTGGTCTGCTTGACAGTAATGGGCCACGTGGAAAGGTGACTACGCCTCATTGCTCTCCACCTCAGTGGAGAGCACAAGGCTATTCTAGAACATGTGAAGTACCCAGCTTGCTCAGGCGGGGGAGGGGAGGGGCAGAGAAGTGGCGCATATGTTCACATCCTCTCAATTCCTATTAAAAGCTTTGCTTTTAACGCACGCACGCACACACACACACACACACACACACACACAGTGGTCGGATTCCAAATTTTTTTCCCTACTGGTTCTATGAGAGTACGCTTCACAGCAATCAAAAACTGCCCTCCTCTGTTAGCGCTGGTGAGGTGAGCTATTTTTTTTAAGGTCAGATGAGGCATGGCAATCCGCTCTGTTCCGTGAATCAGCTGAGTTAAAAAGTAAGGGAATACAGGACAGGATAGAGTAGGGGCGCGGCCAACCAGCTACTCAAAATTTCCGCTACCGATCTGAACCAGCTGAATAACACAAACGCGCGCGCACACACACGCACACACACACACACTAATCAAATCTGCAAAATAGTACCAAATAAATGAATTAATCAAATCCTGCCCACTGATGTATCGCCAGCCACTTCTCTAAATGAAGAGTATGGCCCTCACTACCTTCTGAAAGTATATTAGCAAAGCAGGTTGTTTAGCTTCTGAAGGGGCCCTGTTCCAGGTTACTGGCATCAGAACTAAAAAAATAAATAGTCCCATCTGGCTTTAATGTCTGTGGAGATTCTCAATCATTCAGGTCATGGCATGGCTGTCCCAAAAGTGTTTTTTTTTTTTTTTCCCAAATGGCACCTGGACTTTCTTGGGTTTTTTTTTTTTTTCCCACTTTAAAAATATTTTGCTTCTCATCTAAAAAGCTTGGATAAACTGAAGAAACTTCTTGGGTGAAAAGCGAAATGTTTTCAAAGAAAAAAAATAAAGGCAAGAAAGTCCAGTTGCCATTTGGAAAAAAAAATGAAAGCATCCTTGGTATATCTGGCTTTAACATCCCACATCTTCTGTAACTGGGGTGCCATAAGCAGATTCTCTGAGGAGGATCTCCTCAGTTGAACTGACCAATAGCAATAATACTTAGCACTTAGACTTTTATTATGCTTTGCAGTGTTTTACAGCCCCCTCTAAGCATTTTACAGAGTCGGCAAATTGCCCCCAACAATCTGTGTCCTCATTTGACCCACCTCGGAAGGATGGAAGGATGAGTCAACCTTGAGCCAGTCAGGATTGAACTCCTGGCTGTGGGCAGAGTTAGCCTGCAATACTGTATTCTAACCACTGGGGATGAATGAGGAAGGAAGGAAGGAAGGAAGGAAGGAAGGAAGGAAGGAAGGAAGGAAGGAAGGAAGGAAGGAAGGAAGGAAGGAAAATAACAACAGCACTTAGACTTATATATCACTTCACAGAGCTTTTACAGCCCTCTCTAAGCTGTTTACAGAGTTGGCATCTTGCCCCCAACAATCTGGGCCCTCATTTTACACACGTGAGAAGGATGAGTCAACTTTGAGCTGGTGAGATTTGAACTGCCAAATTGCAGGCAGCTGGCAGGCAGCAAAAGTAGCCTGCAGTACTGCACTCTAACCACTGCACCACCGCAGCTCATTCACATGATTTTCCAAAATCTTCCTGGTTTAGATGAGATGTCAGCTAGAGGAACAGACAGCCCGATGCATTGGTCAATTCTTTCTCATAAGAAATCTTCCAATTGAGGTTTGATGGTCATCTGTTGGAGATGCTGTAATGCATTCTGCCCTGCTCAGGGAGTTGGGTGAGACTTCTACATTTCTGTCCAAGTCCATGATTATGACTTTGTGTAACAACTAAGCTAAAAAAAACCCCAAAGAAACCCCATTATAAATTAGTCTTACTAAGCCTTTTTTTCTACAATCCGAGGCTGCTGAGTCTTATAATTTGCTTCGCTGTTAGTGAAATCCTTCTTTAGATCCTGTAACTTCTTATCATGCTTGTTTGCAACTTTGAGATATGATATAATATGATATTTTTGTGTTCTTGGTAGGGAAGATAGAGCTGCCTCTTACCTTTAATGTCTCTCCAGGACTGAAGGTAAACTTAAATCCCCCTCCTCCACCCCAAGTGAAGATCAACTTCTAGATGTTCATAGACATTTTTCCATTGGAATGGAACAACTCACTGCAGTCTGCTGGCCCCAATCAACTCATCCCAGCCACCTTATCTCAGCCAAATCCCTGTGGCTGACTTGCCATGGCCAACTCACTGCAGGACAACTTGCTGTGGCCAACTCACCATGGGCCAACTTGTTGTGGGACAATTCAAGATGAGGTAACTCAATAAAAGGACAAGTAGTACCCCAGCCTTGTGGACTTCTTACTTGAAAAGGTTGAAACATAAAGCAAGACAAGACCCAATGCAATTCACTTGTTCCTCTCTTGAATTGAATTGTCCTGTAGCAAGTTGTCTGAGGTGAGTCAGCTGAGTCAAGTCACTGGGGCAAGACAGCCAGTGTGAGTCAGCCCGGGGTGAGTTGGGCATGGTGAATTCTCCAAACTTGTCAACTTTAAGACTTGTGTACTTCAACTTCCAGAATTCTCCAGCCAGCTCCCAGAATTCTGGGAGTTGAAGTCCACAAGTCTTAAAGTTGACCAATTTGGCTACTCCTGTCCTAGACCCTCATTCTGTAGGGTCTTTTTGACCAACAGTAGAAAAATGGGCTAATATTGCTATTTCCTGCCCCCCCCCCTCTTTTTTTTTTCAAATTCCATGGCTACCTCTCAGCTCTAGTCTTTCTTGGTTGACACTTGTCCAAGAATTCATCAGAATTGATTCTGATTAGCTTTTTAAGCTCAGCCAAGTACAGCTAGGAATTGCCTTGTTCATTACACCCACATCATAATTACGATCTAGCTTAGCATGTTCATTTGGAGTTCTAACCTGTTTTGATTCTCTGCGCATCGAGAAAAACGATTTAGAAGGGTACACATGTTTTCAAAGCTTTCCCTCTTTCATACTGTCCGTGTTGAATTTTTCAAGACTGAAGGCTTTGATTTCAGGAGGACATGCGACGCCTTGAAAAAAAATTCTCTCCTTTTCCTCCCCTGCCAAAGCTTTGGCACCAAGTGCCTATCAGGAGGATCTCATGTGCTGAACATATCATGTGCAAAGCTCGAAGAGCTAAAGATCATTTGGGGATAAAGTTCAATTTTTCTCTCTCTCATTGGCTGTATCTTCACAGATGCAGCTGCAGTCGAGATAATGGTTAGATGGTGCCCGAGCTCCCTCAGAACTGTAGGCCTTTGTTTTTTGAAATCTCCGGCAAAATAATTTGTGCTGGGTTGGACAAACATTCAAACATAGATGCATTGATTTTGTTGGAGGAGTGGGTTAGGCAATGTAATATGATATTAAACCTAGCCATCTATGTTGGCTTTACTAACCCAAAAGGAAGAAGATGAAAAGAAAAGCCTTTAGATATGGTGGGCTGTTTTATATGGAGAGAAGAATGGCAATAATGACATTTGTATAATGCCGTTGCTTAGGTCAGTGAAAAGCCGTCATGTTTTTATGCACTCAGTTGTCAGGGGTGTTATCACGTTCAGGATTAAATTATTTCAAAACATGAAAGCAAGAGGACTTTGTTAGCAAGTGAGGCCATTAGCTGAATTTCAGCAGTCTGCTTGGGAAGAATTTAAAGATGCTTTGAGGTTTGAGGTTCTCCTTTTACGCCCCTGGAAACAATAAACCCAACCTTGGGAGATTTCTCAGATTGTTCTTCCTCGTGCCATTTATTTCATCCTCGCAAAAAGAAAGCAAACGTGGCAGTGTCACCCCAGTTTGTTTGACGGCTGGATGCAAAAGACTGACTTCTGACAGGTTTCCATTTTACCATAGCCTTCAATAAATGGCCTTGAGGGAAAAAAATAATTAGTGACTCCTTAAAGTGAGTTACCCATTTGTGAAAGGAGGGGGGAAAAAAATCTATTATTGTGGTGGCTTTGAAGAAAGGATTCCATATAGCTGTAAGGAACACCAAAAGAAATTTCTCCTTTAGAAAAAAAATAAGAAAATGAAATCCGATTCTTGTCTGATTATGAATGCAGACAGTTTACACAGCATTTTGGGACTGTTCGTGGCAAATTTGAGAAGGTGATATTTGTTTTGGATTTTTCTTTATGCAAATTTTTGACAGCAACATTAGAAATTTGACATAGAAATAGAGAAACAGAGTTGGAAGGAACCTTCGAGGTCATCAAGTCCAACCCACTGCACAAGCAAGAGAGTTTTTATTGTTTCAGACTAATAGCTGTCCATTCTCTTCTTGAAAGCTTCCAGTGATGAGGCATCCACAACTTCTGAAGGGAAACCATTCCACTCTTAGGAAATTTCTCCTTAGTTCTAGGTTGCTTCTCTCCCTGATTAGATTCAATCCATTAGTTCTTGTCTTGCCTTCTGGTGCTTTGGAAAATAGTTTGCCTCTCTCATCTTTGGGGCAGCCCCTCAAATGCTGTAACACTGCTATCAGTGCCTCCACAAAGAAGACGGGGTCAACTTATTTTCCAAAGGACCAGAAGGCAGAACAAAAAACAACGGCTGGGAATTAAACAAGGAGAGAAGGAACCTGGAATTAAGGAGAAACTTACTAACAGTGAGGACAATTAACCAGTGGAACAACTTGCCTTCAGATGTTGTGGGTGCTTCATCACTGGAGTTTTTTTTTTAAGAAGAGACTGGACAACTACTTGTCTGAAATGGTGTACAATCTCCTTAGCAGGAGGGTTAGACTAAAAGACCTCAAAGTTCGTTCCAGCTCTATTCTATTCTAATCTTATATTCATTTACTTCAGCTTAGGTTTCACTGAATTTGATATAGAATTACTGCTCAAGATTCCTGAAAAGCCTGTACATTAACAGTGGAAGAAACAGCATAGTATTTTTCTCACGAATTAAAGCCTACTGTGAAAGCCTAAAATTAGCATTAAAGGGTCCTCTGGAATTTTCCTGCCAATCCTGCCCTTTGATTGGCACTGAATTGGTTGCGATAAAGCCCTCCTCCACTTCCCTGATTAAGCCATCAGGGAGAGAGAGAAAAAAAATAACACACCTTACGTTCTGCTTAACGCACCTTTCAGTTTAATTCTTAGCCACAATTAATCTTCATTTCTGGCGCTGATATTTGCAAATAACCTCCCAAAAAAACAAAACAAAACAAAAAAAAAGGACACATGACTATTTACCCAAACAGTAAACATAAGTGGCTCCATTTGATTTCTATCTTTGAAGCTGGTTCACAATTTGGATTCTACCTGTGGGTGGAAAGAGGAGGTGAACAGGTGAGGTTCTCCAAGTTCCTGATTTTAAGTTGATCCCATGTAAGAAAAAAGAAAAAAAAACAATCTACGTTCATTACATATGCCTTATGGGAATGAGGTTTTATCTTCTAAAAATGGGCTTCTTGTCTATGGGGGTGACTTCATCATGCTCACTAAAAACATTATAAAGGGGTAAAGATAGGATTAAATGGCAACCCTGTGCTGCATAGCAATAGCACTTAGATTTATATACCACTTCATGGTGCTTTACAGCCCTCTCTAGGCGATTTACAGAGTCGGCCTCTTGCCCCCAATAGTCTGGGTCCTCATTTTACCCACCTCGGAAGGATGGAAGGCTGAGTCAACCTTGAGCTGGTCAGGATTGAACTGCTGGCAGAAGGCAGAGTTAGCCTTGCAATAGTAAAAGCACTTCGACTTATATACTGCTTCATAGTACTTCACAGCCCTCTCTAGGCGATTTACAGAGTTGGCCTATTGCCCCCAACCATCTGGATACTCATTTTACCAAACCTTGGAAGGATAGAAGGCTGAGTCAACCTTGAGCCCGGTGAGATTCAAACTGCTGGCAGTGGGCAGAGTTAGCCTGCAATACTGCATCCTGTTCTGTTGCGTTATCACGGTTTCATGCCCTGCAAATAATAAACAATGAAAATTCCAGGAAACAAAGACAAGGAAGGAAAGGAAGGAAGCACCCCGTGGTGGCCATTCACCAACTCACTCCTTAAAGTAACACTGACAGATATCTTGGGAAGCTTTGCTCTTCGTTCTGGAAGTCACATTGTCAGAGCTGGACTGCTGGGGGTTTGCAGGGGTTCAAGAGAGCCCCTAGCTAAGATTCTATGCAGTTCAGAGAACCCCCAAATCCCGCTCCTGGCTGGCCCTACCCTGCCCACCCCAGGAGTCCCCACGTGGCCTGTTTTGCATGCAGGTAAGTGCACAGAGGCTCAGGGAGGGCGAAAAATGGGCCTCCCAGAAGTTCGGGAAGGCCGGAAATGGGCCTGTTTCTAGCTTCCAGAGCCTGGGGAGGCTGTTTTCGCCCTCCTGGAAGCTTGGGGAAAGCCTCGGGAGTCTGGAGGAAAATGGCCCCCCTGCCGTGGTGCAGGAGGCTGACTAGGCCACGTCTACCATGGCCACACCCACCCAGCAACTGGGCAGAGAACCCATTGCTAAAAATTTTTGAAGCTCACCCCTGTACATTGTGTATATTTTTTTCCTCCTCTTCTGTGTATTGAGGTGTTTCCTTCCTTTTTTTTGACATCTTTGCCTCACTTCTGAACTTTAGCCCAAGTCCCTCTCCAAACACAGAAACCGACTTGGATAGAGGTGCATCTGAATCGGCACTCCAACTAACCCAATGTTTATAATCAGTGCACTGGGACTCAAGATTATGCCTTTTGGGGGGTCCTTAACTCTTTTTGAGCTTGGACATTGAGGAAATGTTTCTGCTGTTTTTGTTGATACAGAAAGCGGCTTTCTGAGTCCATTTGGAAGACCAAATAATGGTTAGACGTGATTAGGGGAAACATAGCTGAATCAAAGAAATCAAAATAATGTGTGCCTGTGCCAAGATTATCTACTGCAAGAAGCACAAATAGAAAATTGGTGATCCTTGGGCCAGAAATAAAGTAAAAGGCAATTCGCTGGAGAGCTGACTTATGCCAGCAGAGGACAACTATTATCAGGGGGCGATCCAAGCCACATCCTGGCAAAGAAGACTTCATGGAGCACCTAATACCCTTTTTGTGCATTATCCAATTTCTATGAAGGTAATAGTAAAGGGGTTATGAGTCTACCTAAAGAGTATGGAGCAGTCTCTTTTCTAAAACGTTCATGAGAAGGTTCTTCAAGGCTTTACTTGTGATCACTGGAGACTCCTATAGCATACCTTCCAGTATAGGGCAAAATCTGTGGAATGGCACCAGGGCTGTATAGATCCCTCAACAAGAAACTTTGCTTATGGACAAAGATCTTTTCCATAGAATTGAGAAGCAGCTGCAACCCTTTAAAAGTTAGAAGTAAAAAAGTCTACTCTGCTTTGGACACAGTGTGGGTGAAGTAGAAGCTGCTCAGAACAATCCGTGAAATAAATCAGAGTGATACAGAACTTTCAAGTCCCCTTGGTCTTTCTACAGATATAAATTAAAGATGTGGTGTTTCACTTTCAGTTGGACTCTCTCAAAAGTCTTCTGGTCAATTATTTCTTTAGGATTTTCTGCTGCAGTAACTAATATGCAAATTTTGCACTGAGAATTATTCTAAATTAGAACCCTTGGTGAAACATGTAAGCCATTATACTTATTGCAATTCCTCTCTCTATCTACCGGAGATAGTCTGATTAGGTTAGGCGACAATTCCTGAATGTGTTCATTGTCCCCCAATCACTATTAACACATCTCTTCACATATTGACTTACAAAACAGGTAGGTATGGGTCAATGGAGGAAGTATTTCCTTTGTGATGGGTGATTTTATAACCGTATTCTTTCTTAGATCTTGAGGATCCTATCCACTGGTGGGATTCAAAAAAAAATTACTACCAGTTCTGTGACCATGGCTTGGTGAATGTGGCTTGGTGGGCATGGCAGGAGAAGGATACTACAAAATCCCCATTCCCTCCCCACCCCACTAACCCTCTTTCCAGCTCCGCTCTCCTGTGCAGGGCAACAAAAGGAGACCCAGCGATCAGCTGGGACTCGATGGGAGGCAGAGAATAGATGGGGCAGTGCCAGTCAGAGGTGGGATTTGCTGGTTCTCCAAACTACTCAAAATTTCTGCTACCGGTTCTCCAGAACTGGTCAGAACCTGCTGAATGCCACCTCCGTTCCTATCCTGGAAATAGTAAGGTAGCTTTATAACATGTCTGTTATGACAGAGAAATCTCAAACTTTACTATGGTAAGATTGCTAGCAGCATTCTAAAATAGATACTTGGTAACTTTGGGCTATATTTGCACGTATAAGTATGTGTGTGAGACAGAAGGACTGACAGCTGTCTCTAGCTGAACCATTCACTTAGTTCCCATTCTTGCTGCAGAGTCTAAAAGAGAGTATTTGTTTGTACATCGCTTAAGCCTCGAGGAGTTTGGAAAAATGACATCTCTGAACACCCATCAAAACTCTCAAAAGTGACCTGACAAATGTGGAAATAGCTTTATTTCCTTTTAAATAAACTCCATTTACAGTGTGGACAGAGGTTTCAAGATCTACTTTCAGTAGTGAAGTGATAGTCAGTTTTCACACAACTGTGATGACAGTGAAGCAGTCACTGAAAATCCAGCTCTTCTGGGGTTCTTCACAGCAGGAAGAGAAATAGCTGAGAGACGGCGATGCATCTGCTTCTCAGTTGGAGTCTCTGCCAGTGAGAATCCTGCTAATTAATGTCAAATTTACTTTGGCAAATAATACGTATTATCTCCTTCCACGGAAGGAAATGGTGCCAGTATCTTAGATAACTACCTCTTGAAGAGAAGATTCTGAAGGCAGAAATGGAGACTGAGGGGGTTTGAAATGTACATGAAAACACTTGGAAATGAGACAGTACTGGGCCTCTCTCTCTTCTTGATATAATTAGGAACCATTTAGGTAGACATTTCCAAAAGATTTTTTTAATCATTATTCGGATGATATGATCTTATGTTTAATAATGTAGGAGAAGGGATAGGCAGAAATTGAGGGAGGAGTCAAGAGAGTAATCAGCATGGAGTCATTATGTTTCTACTAATGGTCTAAATCCAACCCCTCTTTTTTTTTTTTTTGTAAATTTTATTTGAGTTTTCACAAAGAGAAAAAAATACAAATAAAACATCTTTTTTGAAAGTAGCGTAATCCCGGGTTACATTTCTTCGTACAGACACAAATTCAGGTTCATGCTCATTTTTATATTCTATTCCATATCTTATTACTATTTTACATTTTCTGCATAGTTTCTCCCCTCTTTTAATTTTCTCAATTGTATTTTAATTATCTCATCTCAATTCAAATCGTTGTATTTATATTTTTTGTCTGTCCTGCTTCAATTATCTATTATCTTTTCTCATTAAACAAAATTTCTCCTGTAGTTACTGATTGGACTATGACGCCTTTATATCTTTTCCCTAAAGTTGAAACATTCAGTATAATAAATAACTTCCATTCGGATTCTGCTTGGTACATTCTTAAAATACACACTGTATTCTTAAAAAAAGAAAATATATATATATATAAATGTATATAATTAAAACAACATTCCATTCCAATTCAATTCTATCATTAATATTAATATTCATTAAAATCTTAACATCTTTAACATTACTTTTTAATTAAATATCATTCTTCTATGGGAACAATTATAAGCTTTCCATTTTCAACCCCACTTGAATTTCATCAACTCTTACCTAGGGACAGTTTATTGCCTACTATTAGTTGACTTTTTTTGTGTTTAGGCACAAACAATAAATCAGCTTGATTGGAACTTATCATGTGGTCCCGATTCTTCGTACCTGACAAATAATGAAGTTTCATCTTCCTTCCATTGAAGAATTCTTGTTTCAGAAGTAAGGAAGTTCTGCCCCAGTGTCTAATTGGACCCACCAGATCTGTGGGTTCGAACAAGAACTCCCAAAAGTTCTTGTTGCTTCCACATAACTGGCATTGTGGGTGAAGTTTTCTGATGTTTTACCTGAGCTCCCTGTTTACATTTGACATAGTACTTCATCCACCTATACCTTGATTGATCGATTAATTGCATAAAGTTATATGGTTGTTATCTTGCCATCAACAAACATAAAAGCAGATTCATAAAGCCGATAGAAAAAAATCGTAATAAAGTTGCCAGGCAAAAGTTATTCAATCAAATCATTCAATCAAATTGTTCATTCATTCATTCATTCATTCATTCATTCATTCATTCATTCATTCATTCATTCATTCAGTTTGGGATATGGGCCCTACTTGGTTGCATAGAGGGAGTCTACAATTGTAATTTCATTGCTCTGATTTGCATCTTCTGGCACTGATTACATCCTGCTTAATCTCATCAGAGATTGTGCCAACCCCTTTTTCATATTATTTTTATTACACATTCATTTTATTTCCTACTATAAACACATTGCCATTTCCTTTTTTGAAAAAAAAAATATTTCTAATAGATAACTGCAATTTCCTTAGAAAAATCATGGTGCATGTAGTCCCATTTGATAAGGCACCATACAATTCTCCAAATCTTTTTGGACAAAAGCCCACGATGCATGAATGATTTTACCACGCATTTAACCTTAGATAACTCCAAAGCAATTTTAAATTGGTGGGGTGAGAACAGCAGGCAATTAACCATTTCTAAAGTTCTGCTGGGCTGCACTAGCCAAGATGGTAAAGAGATTTTGTTGAAGGCCTATTTTGTCTATAAATTGCCTAGTGGAAGTTGAGTTCCAGGGGAGTTGATGGCCTTCAGTCCTGAGCTGTTTTAGAAGGTAGAAAGCACTTTAGATTCAGAGGATTGAATTTTTTTTAAAAAAAAATTGTCAAGCATGACTCACCCATAATAGAAAGTCCACAGTGGAAACATTCAGCAAAAGGTCTATTGATCAGCATTTTTCCAAGATCCATTCTGTTCTCAGAAATACTATAACTTTTCCAGAAAAAAAAACTTTTCCAGGGAAAAAAACAACAACTTTCCTGATCACCAAACACAGGGTTGGCTTCGTAAATTCAGATTCCACAACTGCTTGAGCTTACCTGTCTCCTGATCTGCAAGACTAGACTGAAAACTTTATATATATATATGTGTGTGTGTGTGTGTGTGTGTGTGTGTGTGTGTGTGTGTGTATACACACACACATTGGACAGATCAATAGAAGAATAAGTACCCACCAAGATGAACACAAAAATGCAGTATAAAAGCTGGAACACACTTCCTCACTAGTCCAACACATGAAAGCCACAGGTCATAGCATCAACTTCAATGGCACCAAAACCCTAGCCACGATAGAAAACCCCAGCCACAGAATTATCAGAGAAGCCATAGAGATTGAAAAAAAGACCTGAAAGCATGAATAGAAGAGATGACTCCACCAGAGTGTCAATTATCTGGAAGCCTGAACTCACAAACAAAAAAACTCCACACCACAACCCAGGCAAATACCTGGGCACAAATAGATCCCCCCTGATACTTCCAGTTCAAACACACCCCAACCAGGCACCCAGACGAAACCTAGCTTCCTAATAAATGATAGTTGTCCATTTACTCAGAGCCAAGCCACACTAAAAGCCTCCAATACAGGAAATGCAATGTTGCCAGCCAATCAAGACAAAAAAAGCCACAAAACAGACAGAAGATATTAGAAACACCTACCAAGCAGAACACAGCAAACTCTAAGACCAATAAACACAGACCAAGACTCCCAACCAATCAGGATGAAGAAAAAACCATTCTAGCACAGCAGTAGGCTAGCACCAAATTTAAAACAGAAACGGCTGTGAAAGTCTGACTCACAGACGAACACAATACAGAAGCCTGATGATGGCAGATGAGATTCTGCTGAAACGTTGCTACAACTTTAAAAGCACAACTATAATGACATGGGAAAATACCCGAACAAAGCTGAATACCATACATATAAATACCCGCGAAAACTTAAGAAAACACACACACACACACACACATATATACACATTCTACAAAAATACTCCTTTGGTGAAAATGCCCAAATCTATGGGGCATGTGCACAAGGCTTTTCTCCGAGTCACTCTCAATTTTTAGATGTTTTTAGAAATAAATGTTCTTTATTTCAATCGTCCCATCCCTTGCGTTTGCAAAACAGCTGTCAAAATACAGCTGTTTAAGTTGGTATTTTGAATTACATTCAAGGTTTTCTTTCTGTAATCTTTTGAAGAGGTGTTATTGTTTGCTGATAAAAGATAGCTTGATTAGTTGCATCAATTTTAATTTAATAGGAGGAGGACTGTTAATGCAGTAATATTATCAACATACATCATCCTTTTATGAGAACAGTGAGGCAGTCATTGTCTACAATCACCACTGCTGGAGCTGGTAGAAGCTCTATGTCATATTTACCTTCTCCATCCAATAAATTGCTAAATTTGCAGATGATACAACAGTGGTGGGACTCATTTTGAGGGGGGATGAGTCCGCCTATCGAGATGAGGTGGACCGGTTGCTTTGATGGTGTGGAGACAATAACTTGGTCCTCAACACCAATAAGACCAAGGAGCTTTTAGTAGACTATAGAAGGAACAGATCAGACATCCAGCCCTTGCTTATCCATGGAGACCGAGTGGAGCAAGTGGCCAGTTTTAAGTTTCTGGGTGTTAAAATAAAAGAGGACCTGACCTGAGGTGCTCACATTGCTGCACAGGTCAAAGGGCCCAGCAGAGATTATACTACCTGAGACCCATTTTTTG
The DNA here is from genome assembly GCF_900518735.1 of Pseudonaja textilis. Next base: position 4,366,599 of record NW_020769350.1, on the reverse strand, counting down.
AACTATTACCATCTGGCAGAAGGTACAGAATAATAAAAACAAGGACAAATAGGCTAAAAAACAGCTTCTATCCCAGGGCAGTAGCTCTGTTGATTCTACTGTATAGTGCAGTGTTGGTGCGATGTCAGGGGTTTTCGGTTCAATGTGTGTAGGGTGAAGGATGTGTGTTTGTGTTTATTTTCATGGTCATGGTCATGGTCATGATGTGCACTGAAGATGGTGTGTGATTTCATTGTATGAGGTGCAATGACAATAAACTAAACCAAACTAAACGGAAATCAGGATTGTGAAACTGTGATGTTCCATATCGTATACAACAATCTAAAAAAAAAATGAAAACAGCTAAAAAATTTCAAGGAAAACGTTTTGTTATTCCTCTTAAGAATATCTGTAATACAGTTAATCTTCAACGTTTGACCACAAACTGAGTCCAGAATTCCTTTTGCTAAGCAAGGCAGTTGTTAAGTGAATCAAAACCTATTTGACAACTCTTTGGCCATAGTGGTTAAGCAAATCACAGCAACTGTTAAATGAATGGCTCAGCAAATCTGGCTTACCCCATTATCAGAATTCAGTCGGGAAGGTTACAAATGGCAATCATATGACTCCAGGATGCTGCAAATATTATAAATACATGCTAGTTGCCAAGCACCCAAATTTAGATTAGGTGACCATGGGAATTCTACAACAGTTGTAAGTGTGAAGATGGGTCTTGGGTCACTTTTTTTCTCAGTGCTGTTCTAACCGCAGTTTGCTAAATGACCTATACAGTCTCCATTAAGTTCCACCCTTTTTGTAATAACATATGTTTGCATGCTTTCACCCCCCACCCACCCCATCATTACTACTCAAACTCATTTGCAAAGTTTATGAGAAGCATAGTGAGTTGATTGGCCACTGTAGATTCTACTTGCCAGAGTTTAGTAATATTGCTCTGGCGTGAGCAACTAAATAGCCTTATTCACTTTGTTCCATGTTTTTCATTGGTTATGAAAACCCATAAAATCTTATTTAAGAAATTCATTGCTGTTATAAATTGGCTTCCCTATTGATTTTTAGGCAGGCCTCTCTTTCCCCTGGCAGCTGTGTTTTCTGGTTTTTAAGTGCAAACTCAGCTCTCTGTTGCGTGCAGTCAGATCTCCAAACTGACTCAACTAGGGTTTGTATCATTTATCTTGTTTTATTGTCTTGATTTGTGCTCCGCATTAAAAAAAAACCAAACCAAACCTGTGGGCTATCTGAGATTTATAGCTCTTTTTCTTTCATTTTGCAAAATCAGAATAAAAATAACAAAGGGAAATAATGAAGGCATGCACACACAATCACGCACACAGGATTTCGCATGCAGTCTGTGTTGGTTGAACTCATGTCTGGCGTTTTGTTAATTTAAATCAGTTTGGTCTGGATTTAGCCAGTAGCCAGCATCCATCCATCCATCCTTCCTTCCTTCCTTCCTTCCTTCCTTCCTTCCTTCCTTCCTTCCTTCCTTCCTTCCTTCCTTCCTTCCTTCCTTCCCTCTTGCCTGCCTGCCTGCCTCCCTCCCTCCTTCCTTCCTTCCTTCCTTCCTTCCTTCCTTCCTTCCTTCCTTCCTTCTTTCCCTCTTGCCTGCCTGCCTGCCTTCCTGCTTGCCTTCCTGCCCCTCTCTTCCTTCTTTCCTTCCCCTCTTCCTTCCTTCCTTCCTTCCTTCCTTCCTTCCTTCCTTCCTTCCTTCTCCTCCTCTTCCTTTCTCCCTCCCTCCTTC
>NW_020769350.1:4304265-4336620 GCF_900518735.1 Pseudonaja textilis | reverse complement strand
TTCCTTCCTTCCTTCCTTCCTTCCTTCCTTCCTTCCTTCCTTCCTTCTTCTAGAAGTCTCCAAAACATTGCTCCTTGTCAATTGTTTCATCAATTGCTCCATGAATATATTTTGAGGATTCACCTTGCTCATCTAGACCAGGGGTCTCCTATCTTGGCAATTTATTGACTTGTAAAGTTGACTGAGGACTTCTGGGAGTTGAGATTCACAAGTTGTAAATTTGCTGAGGTTGGAGACCTCTGTTCTAGACCATGGTTCCTCAACCTTGATAGCTAGTAAAGATGGGTAGACTTCAACTCCCAACTCTCAACCTGGGGAATTCTGGGAGCTGAAGTCCACACATTTTCAACCTACCAAGGTTGAAAAACTGTGGTCTCAAAAGATAGTTCATCTCAGAGTTCCATGTTTCCAATAGATTTCTTCAGATAGAATTCTGACATCTTGGCCATTTGCTGGTTTTGTGATGAATCTCCCAGAAGCAGACTGCAAAAAACTATCTGGCCACTAGATGAAAGCAAAACTACAGGCCTTTCTCTGTCCCTTTGCTGTTGAGAATTGATCCTTCAGATTCTTCCAGCACAAATCTGATATTCTTATTTGTAGTTATTTGTCTTGCTGTTGTCTAGGGAAACAGAGTTACAATCCATGGGATGGTTTGAAAATGATTTTCTGGCTGACGAGATGCAATTGAGACTGGAGCTTGCTTCCCCAATTGTATTATGTGTTCGGGACATTTATCTCCACCGATAAATATGCTGGGTGCTGGAGAATGCAAACTTGGTTGTGCATTGCCTACTATACTCATTTTATTCTGCAATTGATTTACCTGCCTAGTCAGTTACTGCTTTCTATTCCAACTCAGGCCCTTTTTAAATAAACTTATTTGCAAGAGCAAATTGTGCATTTCCATGAAACCTGAAGAGCTGCAGCAGACTATTACTAGCTCACGTGAATGCATTTTGTGTTCATTGATAAGTTTATTCCACCACTCTCTTCCTGCACGAATCTGCAAACAATGAAAATAAAACCAGCCTCCCAAATTCCATTTAGACCCCGTTTCTATATGCGCCTCTTAATGTATTTTGACATACAATCGGCACTTTGGAGCGTTCCTTTTTTCCCCCTCAGATTATGAATGGTTAAAGATGACTTTTCTTGCCAAACAGGCAATTTAGGTCCCGTTGGAAAACTCTTTCCAACTAAAATAACATCCTACAAAACTTCAGTGAAAAAAGGGAGAAAAGAAAGGGAGATGAAGAAGAAATTCTTTCTAGCCATGCACATTGAAGATTAGATCAGCTTGTATTTTAATTTGCAGGAAAGTGTTTCCTCCAGCATCTTGCCATTCATACACAGCAAATTAACAGTGTGCCATCCCCCAGAATGCAGTGCCTCTACTAGGAATTCCTATATTCTTTGACCTCACCAAGCCCCTGCTGTTGGCCGGAATTAGAAACCCTGCTGAGAGCTGTTTGAAACCAGGTTAATAAAAATCAGGTGTTCAGCAGTGCAGCAGTCCTGGCGTGGCATAGTCAAGGATCAGCAGACAGTACGGTGGATGAAAATTCTCTGCTCCTCATCCTGGACTTTCTTTCTAAACAAAGATTAGGAAGGTCTAACAACTCCCTCTCCATCGTTGCTATACTGCACTTTGCAGAGGTGTCGTGTTGCCGCAGGGAACACTTATTTCTCTGACCTTAAAAAGAACAATTTTGAACAGGGACAGAGTTGCTCAATTGTTCATAAACCTGACATTTATGCCTCACAGACAATCTTGCCGTGGTACACATAGTTCTTTACGGGTTATTTCAAATGGAATGAAATTGCCCTGTTCATTCTCTTCCTTTGCTTAACTTTCTGCAGCCCGGTCCACTCAGTTGATGTGCTACCAAACATATAAATGTCACTCGTCTTAGCATCAGCTCTACCCTAAATAGAACACAGAAAGTCTGTGTTGAGTGGAGGAGAAAGCATTGATCAATCAATCAGAATAGAGCTGGAAGGGACCTTGGAGGTCTTCTAGTCCAACCCCCTTCTCAAGCAAGAGGCCCTGTACCATTTCAGACAAGTGACTGTCCAGTCTCTTCTTAAAAACCTCCAGTGATGGAGCAGCCCACGATTTCTGAAGGCAACTTCTGTTCCACTGGTTAATTGTTCTCACTGTTAGGAATTTTTTTCCTTAATTCAGGATTGCTTTTCTCCTTGATTAATTTCCATCCCTTGTTTCTTGTCTTGCCTTCTGGTTGGAAAATAAGTTGACACCCTTCTTTGTGGCAGCCCTTCAAATACTGGAACACTGCTATTATGTTACCCTATAGTCTTTCTTATCTCTAGAATAGCCTATCCAGTTCCTGCAACCATTCTTCATATGTTTTAGTCTCCAAGCCTTTAATCATTTTATTTATTCTTCTCTGCATTTTTTCCAAAGTCTTTTTTTGTAATGTAGTGACCAAAACTGGATGCAGTATTCCAGGTGTGGCCTTACTTAAAGATTAGGGTAAACAGCATGTAAGGATGGGGTAATATTATGCAACCATGCTTCCATTTTCCCTTTGGGATGTTGGTATCAGCATTTCATCACTCCAAATATGGTCCAGGTAGTTTTGCATATTATGGGCAACCATACCTAGAATAGGAACACATGCACACATCTAAAAATGTGTCAATTATGGAGTCAAAACCCCAAGGTCGGAAGAAATGAATGACCTCTAAGGTATAAACCCAAATGTTATTCGCTCTGGTATACCAATATAATATCTCAGAACCTTGTTAAGATTTCAAAATGTTCTCCTGGGATATTAAAGAAAAAAAGAAAAAAAACTTGTAACATGGCCAAATAATCATCATACAAATAATTAGAGTGGTTTTTTTTAAAAAAATATAACAGCGGAGATCAGCAAAAGGGTTATGAGAAAACTGTGTGTCACGAATATTAATGCCTGATGTGTGACATTAACCCAATTGTCTGCACACTGCTGGGATGTCATAGGTCAAATGCAACTGAGAAGTAAAAATGGTATGAGCAGCTAAATATCGTATAAAACTAGACTGAGAAAATACCAGCCAGTGACATAGGCAGTAACGAAATCTGCATCAAAAGGAGAAGACGAGGTGAGGGAGTTTTCTCAGAGCAGATCATTAGATGTAGGAGGTTCCAAATATGAAGCTAGTGGTTGCACCCTCTTCTCATAAGCTGAGTCAATAAAAATAAAAGGTCTTGGGGCCAAAGAGTCAGCTAAATCTAGCGTAATATCAGCCTGAGGCACCCTATGATTTGCTGCCATACTGCACATTTTATGCTGCAGTTGCTTTAGCTGCACATTCTAATCTTCTGTTTGAATTCTACTCCTGAGTTTTCTTATTAATTCACAAATTAAACAATCTGAAAAGATCGGTCCGGTTAAGATGGGAGCTTGGGATTGATTCAGCAGGGCCGTTCCTAGTACAATTCCAAAGTCTTCATGTTGAAATTTGGGAGTTGCATCATAGGATTACAGGTATACATTGACTTAAAAGCATTTGTGAGTAACCGTTCGAAGTTGCAACACTGAAAAGGGTGACTGATGATGATTACAACCATCTTTATGACCATCCCCATGTGATCAAACTCCAGATGTTTGGCAACTAGCATGAGTTTGCAATGGTTGCATCATCCCAGGTCACGTAACCTTTGTAACCTTCCCAACTTATTTCTGACAAGCAAAGACAATGGACAGGTTAAATTTGGTTAATCAGCACATGATTCACTGAAATATCTGAAGTGCAGAATAGGACACCTCACTGGAACCAATTTGGCATGGCCAATTCATCATGACCAACATGGCAGGACAATTTTTCATAGCGAACTCATGACAAGACAATTCTCCATAGCCAATTCATGGCAGGACAGTTCTCCATGGCCAACTCCTGGCAAGACAATTCTCCATGTCCAACTAATGGCAAGACAGTTCTCCATGTCCAACTCAAGGCAAGACAGTTCTCCATGTCCAACTCATAGCAGGACAATTCTCTATGTCCAACTCATGGCAGGACAATTCTCCATGGCCAAATCATGGCAGGACAGTTCTCCATGTCTAACTCCTGGCAAGACAATTCTCCATGTCCAACTCAAGGCAAGACAATTCTCCGTGGCCAACACATGGCAGGACAATTCTCCATGGCCAACTCATCATGGGACAACTTGCTGCGGGATGATTCAACAATTCAATTTAAGTATTTAACATCATTAAAACATTATTTTACTTTTTGTCATTCATTGTGTCCCCCCATGGCATCCTTTCTTTAATGATGCTATTCCACTATTTCTTTAACATTAGTGTAACTCTTAGCCCGTGATGAATTGTGTTGCAGTGAGTTAGTCGCAGTGAATCAGCCATGGCTAGTTGGCCATTGCCAAGTTGGCCTAAAAAGGTTGTAAAATCGGGAGTGTCTCACTTAACACCGTCCTTCCTTAGCAATGGAATTCGTTAGCAGTGGAAATCACCTGTACCTTCAGTGTTGCAGGAGATGTCACCGAGCAGTTATAGATGGCATACGATCCCATGTGCCATGAGAATTACTTTCCAGCATGCTCTGTAAAACTACAAAGGAATCTGAGATGAGAGGGAGGATAAACAATGAAATTTGTCTCTTCAAATTGACAGAACAATTGTGTCATCATCACTGCAGCTAAGCCAGTCTTCAAGATGTTTGCAGCAACTGAATTAACTAATGGTTGAGTGCCAACTTCAGAAGAAAACACAACCTGCCTCTCACAGAATCTCCAGATTTTTAAAAAAAAAAATAAGCAAAAAATAGTTGTGTTGGTCTGAAGGGGAAAGGAAACCAAACCCTAACATCTGGTATTAAGAACGAGGAAGAATGCTTACATTTTAATTATTTTCTAACACCTTTTGTTAATCAACACTCCCTCCTACCAGTACAGAAGAGAGCAAACTTAAGGGAAAACAAATATTCCCATTCTAGAGGTTTGATTTTCTCGGGTTTTACAAGAGAATGCAAAGGCTGATGAGTGACTGCGAACAGGACAAAGAGGAGCCCTCAAAACCCTAGGGATTTCACGAATATGTGGAAGAGAAGCTCAAGATAAGCAGTAAAATAAGTGCATTATATCATTGCCTGCGTTCAGATCGGCTGGCAGTTCAATCGAAGGTTACAGAGTCAAGATTCTAATCAGAAAGAGATAATTTGAGGTTGAAATCAAACCTCTGGATGTATCAATATGAACTGGCGGCCGAATGTGTGCCGCCTCCACTGGTGGGGAGATTGGAAGTTAGTTAACTATTAGCTTTTGCTCTTCCCCAATATTCTGATGTGGTGGCTCAGTGGCTAAGATGCTGAGCTTGTCAATCAGAAAGGTTGGCAGTTCGGAGGTTGAATTCCTAGCACTGGTGAGCTCCCATTACTTGTCCCAGCTTCTGCCAACCTAGCAGTTTGAAAGCAAAATGTAAAAATGCAAGTAGAAGAATAGGGATCACTTTGGTGGGAAGGTAACACCGTTCTGTGCACCTTCGAAAGCATTGAATCATGCCGGCCACATGACCATGAAGACGTCTTCAGACAGCGCTGGCTCTCTAGCTTTGTAACAGAGATGAGCACTGCCCCCAGAGCCAGAAACGACTAGCATATATGTGCAAGAGGAACCTTTACCTTTACCTTAATATTCTGATGCAGAGCTCAATGAAATACATACACAGGCACACAGATTTTAGAGAGAAATCCCTTTTTAAAAATATCTATTACAGATAGCCCTCAACTTAGGACCATAATTAGGATTGGAACATCTGTCACTAAGCGATGAGGTTGTTAAGTGAATTGCTCCCCATTTTATGACTTTTCTTCCTGCAGTTATTAAGTTCATCAAGAGGCTGTTAAGCAAAATCTGGCTTTTTCCCATTGACACTGCTTGTCAGAAGTCCCTGGGAAGGGAAAAATGTGTTTTTTTAAAAAATATTTTAATTGTTTTATATCATACATTTCCTTTCTATGTTGAGCAGTATGGTCTCTAGGTGTACAAGGTGTTAACATACAAATATTATCAACATCATTATGATCATATGTATATATAAATATGCAGTAATATATAAACAAATATATATTACAAATATAACATCAATCATATTATAACATATATTATCTTCCATTATAGTATCAATGATATAACCATCAGAAATATTTACTCATGTGTTTTTCTTTTGCCTATAAACCATATTTCACCTAATTCTACTCCTTTAACCTCAATATCTGTCATTTAACCATTTATAGAATAGTTCTCATGTTACAAAATAGTCCGAATCCTCTTTTCCTTTAATTTTTAGGGTTAACCTATCCATCTCTGCACATTCCAGAATTATTATTATTATTTTATTATAATATCGTCTGCAGGCTTTTTGGGTTTTTCCAACATTGTGCATATGAGATCCTAGCTGCTGTTAGGAAGGGAAAAATGTTGATCATGTCGTGACTCCAGGACACTTAACTGTCATAAATACACAGTTGGCAAAGGTGCGAATTTTGATCACATCACCCAGGGACGTTCCAACAATTGTAAGCACGAGGAAAGGTTGTAAGGCACTTTTTTCAGTGCCAGTATGACTTTGAAGAATCTTTAAATAAGCAGTTACAAGTTGTAAATTATCTCTATAATCTCATTTGGAATGATATTCTCCAAGTAATTCAATCTCAGATGAACAGGAATGTGTGCCGCCTCCACTGGTGGGGGGATTGGCTATTTTGAATGGCTTTGTTTTTCGGTTAGTTTGCTTCCAATTTACAAACCTGGTGACTGCACAAAATCAAGCTATGGCTAGTCCTGAACTGACAATCACAATCAAAGCCCCACATGTATGTTTGCTAAGCGAGAAAATTGTTTCGCCCCATTTCATGACTTTTCTTGCCACGTTTGTTATAAGGGAATCGCTGCTGTGGTTAAGTTAGAAACTCCTGTCAGGATTCCAGCCATCGCCCTAATTAAATCATGATTCTTGAGCCAAACTTCAAAAAACTTCAAAGGATTTATTAGAGGCGACATACTGGCATTGCCCTGTATGAAGCCAACTCTGGCATACATAATTTACATCCCCTGTGACCCTGTTTCCCCCCTCCCTCCTAATTGTCTCATAAGCCAGATTCTCCAATTGATCATTCATCATCATTCACGTTCTCCACTTAAATATATTCTTGGGCAAAGGTGCTGGTAGTTTAGTTACAATCTTTTAAAGATAAGAGTTGGAATGTACTTTCAATTTCAAACTGCTGCACTGCTCTTCCAGATTTCCTTCCCACCCCACCCCCCCTTTTTTTTAAATGGCAACTACTAAAACAAGCCTAGGAATGTTTTATGAGTTGTCAACTCCGTTGTGAAGTGGATCTGTCTTTACCCATTGTCTTTTGCTTATCAAAAGGTCGCAAAAGAGGATCACACAGCTACCCCGTAACCGTCATATGTGTGAGTTGGTTGCCAGGCATCCAAATGTAAACCACGTGACCACGGGGATGTTGCAACGGTCATAAGCGTGAAAATGTTCATAAGTCATGTTTTTCACTGCCGTTGTAATTTTGAATGATCTGAAGGTTCAAAGGCACAACAAAGTGTAAATTCTACCTGTATTTATTTTTTTCTGAGATATTTCTGCTTTTCTGTCTGTGGCCATCATATTTTTGGGATACTTCTCCATAAAAGCGAATGCAAGTGGGTCTATACCATCATTGCTGTTGCTAATTGATTATTTATTAGTCTCTGCTGAAAGTTTAATCATATTCTTTCCTTCAAAGGCTCCAAGTTACAACATAGGGCATGTGTGAATCATCTTGGTGTATTGGATGCAGAACTGCCTCACTTCCAGTCAGAATCGCCCTAATGGTTAATCAGTTCTTCTGTTGTAGAAACAAAGCTAATAGCAGGAAGCAAAACTGAATTTCTGACCTTATTTGAAGTTTCTTGGCTCTTGATTAGAATATTTGCTCTTAGAATCCATCCTCGGCAGACTGGCAGATGGTGTTCAACATTGAGACTTCCAAGGTGGACCTTTTGCCACTTAACTGGATAGAGGCCAGTCTGGGAAGTTTTTCAGATGCAAATTAGAATTGCTGCTGATTAAAAATGGAAGTGGGGGGAAATAGAATAGAATAGAATAGAATAGAATAGAATAGAATAGAATAGACTAACAGAGTTGGAAGGGACCTTGGAGATCTTCTAGTCCAACCCCCTACTTGGGCAGGAAACCCTACTCTACTTCAGACAAATGGTTATCCAATTTCTTCTTAAAAACTTCCACTGATGGAGCACCTACAACTTCTGGAGTTGTTCCACTAATTAATTGTTCTAACTATCAAGAAATTTCTCCTTTGTTCTAGGTTACTTCTTTCCTTGATTAGTTTCCATCCCTTGCTTCTTGTCCTGCGCCCTCAGGTGCTTTGGAGAATAGCTTGACTACCTCTTCTTTGTGGCAGCCCCTGAGGTATTGGAACACTGCTATCATGTCACCTCTATTCCTTCTTTTCATTAAACTAGACATACCCAATTCCAGCAACCATTCTTTAGATTCTTTTAACCTCCAGTCCCCTAATCATTTTTGTTGCTCTTCTCTGCACTCTTTCTAGAGTCTCGACATCTTTTTTTACATCGTGGCGACCCAAACTGGATGAAGGATTCCAAGTGTAGCCTTCCTTCAAACGGTGCTGAAATCTATTTTAGGTTTTTGGAGATTTTCTCACTCTGTGATAATCAAACACAACTCACTTAATAAACCATCTTACTTAGCAACCTAAATTCTGGTTGTAAGTGGAGGGCTTCCTGGGCAGCCTTAAGAATTTTCTTAAAAGGTCTATTTCCAATGAATTCCAAAAGACATTTCTGCTTTGTTGTATTGAATGAGAACTACAGGATAACTGTTTCTGTGCCGTAGGATTAAGGACATAAAATGTGTGCTCTTCCACAAAGTACAGTGAGAATTATATCTGAATCTCTGCATTTCTCTCTCTCTCTCTCTCTCTCTCCCTCCCTCCCTCCCTCTCTCTCTCAGCTTCTCCTGGCTTCAAAGTTAATAAATCAAAATTGGGAAAGTTGAGACTTTAACACAAAGCTATGCAGCTTATTTCCAAGCCTTGTTCTTATCCTTTATTGAATTTATTTTTTTCTTTATCTTAAATTATGACTCCTTAAGGGTTTTTCACCATGGCAAATGATGTGGGTTTAGGAGAATCATAACCCCAAATGTTAGGAAGCTTCAGGATTCTTAACTGTGGATATCAAGGCCAATGCTTTAACATCCCACATAAGGAGCGACCTCAGATCATTTGAAAGCAATATGAAATTCTATCCATTTTAGAGAACTTAACTCAGCTCCTCAAAATGCATCTCTTTTTAAAAATAATTGATGACCTGCAATCAAGCAACGACTCATTCAGAAGGAACAATAAAGCCAAACATGTTGGTTGCCTAAAAGTCTATAGAGATTCTCAGTCATCTAGGTCATGGTGGTCCCAAAGTTGCTTTCTCAAGAGTATAAATCCTTCCCTTCCCCACAATCCAGTCAGAGCTGAAGAAGCTTCTTGGATGAGAAGCGAAACGTCTTCAAGAGAAAACAAAACAAAACAAGAAAGTCCAGTTGCCTCCAGAAAAAGCACCTTTGGGACTGTTGGTTGGCTGTTTGAGTCTCCATTGGCTAAAATCACATATTCCCACACTTTCCTAATCAAACTGCATTTTATTCTTCATTGTCTCTGGAGTTGCCTTTATTATTTGTTTGTTTGTTTGTTTGTTTGTTTATTTATTTATTAAACTTATACGCCACCCATCTTGCCAAAGGTGACTCCCGCTGGCTTAACAACTGATCATTAAAAACACCATTATAAAACATGAAAAACAATAAATGGAGACATTAAATTGGATTTGGAGGCCTTTTTTCCTCCCCTTTTGTATTCCTCTCAGTACGGATTCAGTTACGTGCCTTAGCACTGAGGCTTGAGGGGATGATTGGAATGAATGCTAATGATTTTCTTTGCCAAATCCAAAAAAGAAGCAAATAAAAAAGGAGGGAGGTTGCAAACCCTATAAGGAGATTTCTGTAAAAGGAAACATCTCTCTCTGTTTCTCCTTCTGTCTCTGTCTCTCTCTCTCTTTCTCTCTCTCTCTCTCTCTCCATCTCTCTCTCTGTGTCTGTCTCTCTTTCTTTCTGTCTGTCTCCCTCCATTTCTCTCTCTTTCTCTATCTCTCCATCTCTTTCTCTGTCTCTCTGTCTATATCTCCATCTCTCTCTTTTTCTCTCTCTCCATCTCTCTCTCTCTCTCCCCCTCTCTCCCTCCCTCTCTCTGTCTCTCTTTCTCTCTCTCTCTCTCTCCATCTCTCTCTCTCTGTGTCCGTCTCTCTTTCTTTCTGTCTGTCTCTCTCCATGTCTCTCTCTCCATCTCTTTCTCTGTCTATCTGTCTATATCTCCATCTCTCTCTCTTTCTCTCTCTCCATCTCTCTCTCTGTCTCTCTGTCTCTCTCTCTCTCTCCCCCTCTCTCTATGTCTCTCTCCATGTCTCTCTCTGTCTCCCCCCCCCCCCTCTCTTCTCTTCACCAGATTCAATATCAATGAATGGCCTATTTCTCTGAGGCTTTTCAACAAACCATTTGCAGTGCAAATATATTTGTTGGCATGCAAATCACTGCACATTATGAGGCTTGATTAATATTATAATGTGTCAATGAGAGCCAGTCAGTGGCTTTTTGGAACCGAGAATCCTTATTATTGACTTGTTTGGGTGCTGCATATCTATTATGGATTGGATTTCGAATGGGTGTCATTTTTGTTCTCTTTTGGCGGCGCACTGGTTATATTCCTCTTTTCTTCAAGTGCTTAAATATGAGAGGTCGCCAATAACAAGGCAGGAAAACATCCCCATCACGTGATTAATAGAATCAGCATTTCATTCATTCTCCATTCATTCTCAAGGAAACCCATTCATAAACACAAGGGCCTCTGCGGAATTCTTTCACATTATCCCCATGTAATTCCTAAAAAGATATGCCGTTCTTCAGATTTATTTTATTTATTTATTAAATTGGTATACCACCCAGCTCACCACCAAGCCATTCTAGACAGCTTAACACAGGGTAGAAAAATACCCTGACATAAAACATTAAAAATATGAAAACAATAAACATGGGCATTAAAATTAAAAAGATGGCTTAGTAAGGAAGAAAGACACAAACAAGGTGGAGGTAGAATTTTTTCTCAGTTCACTGTTCCACTAACTGCCTCCAGTTAGTGGAACAGCCCCATCATCTAGATATGTTATGGTTACGGTTATAGTTATGTTATAGATTACAGATTAACAGAGTTGGAAGGGACCTTGTATGTCTTCTAGTCCAACCCCCCCTGCCCGAGCATGAGATCCTACACCATTTCTGACAGATGGGAGTCCAATCTTTTCTTGAAAGCCTCCAGGGATGAAGCTCCCACAACTTCCAAAGGCAACTTCTGTTCCATGGGTGGATTGCTCTCCCTGTCTGAAAAATTCTCCTTATTTCCAGGTTATGTTATGGTTCTGTTTAGGTTAGGGTTAGGTTAGGGTTAGTGTTATGTTATGTTATGTTTAGGTTATGCTTAGGTTTAGTTAGCTATTGGTTAGGTGATGGTTAGGTTAGGTTATGCTATTTTATTACCCGCATGATTTACAGGTAATTCTCAACTTGATAGCCACCCAGCCAGCTTTCATGTCTAAGGCAGGACTAGACCTTATAGTTTCCTGGTTCTTAGGCCAGTACTTTATTCACTAGACCAAACTGGCTTTTTGAAAACAAAAGAGTTAGTAACTGTACTGTCATCTATACAACAGGTTTGACATAGATTTAAAATTCTTCAAATGCCTCAGACCTAAAAAAGAGATGTGGTCTATGTTGGTGCATAACACAGCTCTGTCACCAAAGAAGGTGAAGCTACGTGTCTCAGGATAATGTTGAAGGTCCAATCTGGGTGTCAGGGTTTTGAGTAATGAACCCAACCAATCCAGCAACTCTGAGACTTTTAGCTTTCTCAAAAAACTGCTTTATTGAGTACATCATTGCGGCACAGTTGAAATGCAAAACCAGCTCTGGCTATTTCCCGCACTTTCAGAATAAGTAAATATTAGACAGCTCCCTCTGTCCTTGTCACAGGTCACCTTGTCCAATTAGGTGTTCTGGCATCTGCTTGGTAACCTCTTCCAATCTCTGGCCAGCAACTGTTAAGATGACCTGGGTTCCCATGAGATAGTAAGTTGTTGATGTCCAGTCTGACATTCCAAAGCTCCCTCCTCCCTCCCAAAGTATGTCAAACTGAGAAATGGAGAAAATAGCTGCGGCAGGCCCAATCTGTATCGAAGTTGATACTGACTGGGTCTGTCATCAGGACCAGAGCTTTTGTCTTGTGAGCTTTCGGACTTGTGCTGGAGGCCATTTTCTGAACTTCTCTCCAGCAGAGTATGTGCTGCTCTATCACATTCCCCATCATATTTTGGAAGAGGACACACATTAGTGTCCCACCTTAATCTGAGGTTCTTCTCCTGCAACTTTTTAGGAAAGTTTTATGGCTTCTGGGTTCATGAGAAGCAGCACAACCCCTTCTCAGGGACAGGAGATTTAAAGAAGACTCCTCACCCAGTGACAGAGGTTAAGGGGATTGGCATGTGCCAAAGCTTACGCTCCCAAATGAAGGGCTGCAGGAATCACTTCCTGGAGCTGCAGGTTTCTCTCTGCCTTCCTTGTTATTGCTGCCTGCTTGCTTATTGGCTCTTTGTTGGCCAATGAATTAAGAGCAGAGACTGAAAAGAGGTGACTCATTGAAGGAGAAGAAGAAAGACTGACACAGAGAAAGTCATCCAAGGTCAACACCATGCCGATTTGTGACAGGACACATTTCTCAACATCCCAACTACAAGATCCCTCACTGATGGTCCTGTAGCTTGACCATGTGATGCTAGGAATGGAGAAAGCACATTTGGGAGACTCCAACAAGCAAACCAAGCCAGGTGTCACAACAGGGGAAGACACAAGAAAGATAAATCTCCCGTCTTACCTGCAGGAGTCCAATGCGTTCTATAAAACAGGGTGTCAAGATCTTCCCAAATGAGAATTCTATGCAGGCTAGGAATTCTAGAAGGTGAAGACCTCTTCCCAATCACATCAAGTTGGAAAATTGTCCTAGTACCCACTGCAATACTCAGCTGCAATCGCAATAGCACTTAGACATATATGCTACTTCATAGTGCTTTCCAGCCCTCCCTAAGCGATTTACAGAGTCAGCGTATTTGCCTCCAACAATCTGGCTCCTCGTTTTACCCACCTCGGAAAGATAGAAGGCTGAGTCAACCTTGAGCCTGGTGAGATTCGAATTGCCAAATTGCAGACATCTGGCAGGCAGCAGAAGTAGCCTGCAGTACTGCACTCTAACCACTGTGCCACCTTGCAAAAGTTAAAGGGAACATTATACATGACTACATGTATAATGTGTAGTCATGTATAGTGGATATTATGAATATTATACATGACTACCAGTAACTTGGGATTAATTTTCCATAACTATTTCACAGTTTGTTGCCTCTGCAAATTTCAAACCAATGTTGGAAATGAAGTTGAGAAAACCCGGTCCTACTCTCTGATGGAAAATTCCTTCCCCAGAATTATTTCTGTTACAGAATGATTTCGTTGATACGTTTAAGAAGATTCTCCTAATGATCCCTGACCCAAATAAAGGACCTTTAAAATTTAATCCAGTTCACTCTAGTTCTGTTTCCATGGCACATTGCTAACATTTCTCGTTCCTTTTCTCTGAGTCAATTCTTCTTATTCTTTTACTTGACTGTATGGAAATGAGCCTTGGAATTGCATGATGCGTTTGGACAGAGATATTGATCTCTGAGTCTCCCCCACCTACCATTGTTCCATCTTTTTTCTCTTTCCATTTGATCAGTTTCTACGGTTATTGCTTTTCCTTCAGCAAGCTCAACTTATTTAATTCTGGTCATTTCAGTCCCAGGGATCGGTCTTTCGAAACACATCATGGCAATTGGAAAAGCTTACTTTGCCCAACACCCTGAACCTTTTAATTCCTTCTGTCTTGCAAAGTAAATTTGGCTTCAGAAGAAACGGCTTTGCTCCTGATAGGGATTTTCTCATCTGTGACTCCGGCAAAAAAAAGAGAAGCAATTCTCTGCCAATCATGGTTCAGTTGGTTTGGATAAAGGGTGTCTCGTGCAACTGTAGGTCTGATGTATTTGGAATATGGGGTGGGGGGGGTGTGAGGAGGGAAGCAAAGGAAATGGTAGCAGGTTTTGTAGTTTACAGATTCTCTCAAAAAACTTTGGAAGTGTTGTCTCTGAGTGACACAGCTGATGATTGGCATCCAAGAGATCTCAGTTTAACCTCTGACATCCTCAGAGGCAGCAAACAAAGATCTTAGAAAGATTTCCCAAGGGATTTCCGAGAAGCCATCTTGGAAATATTCAGCCAATGTGATCCTTGGCTGCTTTCAGAGCTTGGTTGCTTTTTTGCAGACGTTTCAGTAGCCAACTAGGAAACGCCATCAGTGCTAGGGGGGAGTGTGTTTTGCTCTCTGTTTATATACAACTGGCTTGCCCCGTTAATGTTGACAGGGAGTGTTCTTGGTAGTCCCTTGATTAGGCATGTTGTTTATTGTTTGATTGTCTTTCTGAGTTGGTAGTTCCTTGATTGGAGTATTGTTTATTTCTTGATCCTTGGTCCAGTATTAATCTTCGTGTTACTCTCTGCTTATCTGGCAGATTGCTGGTGGGGAGGGGTTTTTAACTCAAAAGTAGAATGGATTGACTCTACATATCAAGGAACTTGACGGTTTTCTAGGTCCTACCCTCTGATGCTTAGTATTGAAATAGGACCCACTCAATTGGCAACCTAAACTTATTTTAATTTTCAGGTCCCCCAAATTCTCAGAGGTTGAATAAACGATATGGGTAGAGACCAGGCAGAAGGACAGGAGCGAGAGAGAGGGAGAGAGAGGGAGGGAGAGATAGAAACTACTTTTGCTGAAGGATGACAGAGAACACTTATAAATACCAAGTTTCCCCCCCGCCCCCTATGTACTATTCCTGAGAGTGGCACAATTCTCCGAATAGGATGTATATACAGGTGGTCGGTCTATTTGTGTGCTAAAACTGGAAACACCAGCAAGTTAAACAAGACAATGGACTTGACAGGCAAGCACAGTCCTATTTTATTGCTGTGTTGAATGTGCAGCTATTGCTGTACAATATATCAGCCTTCTCCAATCTGGTATCTTCCAGATGTGCTGGGACTAGAACTGGCAGTGCTGGATTGTTCAGTTTCAGCATAAAAAAGGATTTCACTGATGTTCCTTTAGAGAGAGAGAAAAAGAGTAAACATCTGTCTCTTAACCAAGAATGTGTGATTCTAGTAAGGGCCACTGTTAGAGGACTCATCATTTCTAAATTGCACTTACAGTGCATTTCCTGATTTCTGACCTTGCAAAACGTTCCTCTTGTGGAGAAATGAATACCTAATAGCTAAGAGGCCATGAAGAAGGAGAACTGCATCCTTTTGCTAACAATCTGGCACGAGAAGCATGGCCTCCACGAAAATCTATTTATTTCTTTATTTATTTGGTTTGTCAACTGCTTACAAGATAATAGGTATAAGTAAAAACATAGTTATGAATACATGGATACATATAAGAAAAATAAAAAGTCAGCGATGTCAGACTCCTCCCATTGGTTCATTTTCTAGGCGGGAAAAAATGAACAGCCGTCGGGGGCTGAAATTGTAAAAAGAACAGCAGGCACACCAGGCTGGCAAACAAGTTAGCTTATCTGACGGAAAGTAAAGAAAACTTTTTGTTCCTCGACTGTCAAGAAATATCTCATTTTATTGAGGAAATGTGAGAACATTTTGCAATTTAGTATGTAAATGCCATCCCTGGTTGTTAGCCGACAGGAAAAAACCCTATCTTTTCTGATTTGGTGACCTTTTCTTTTACGAGAGTAATGAACCAGAATTGTGTGTGTATGTTTTTTAATTGCCTTTGCAAAGTCATCAACAGATGTTTGAGTTGCAAGGCTTATCACTTGAACTTGGCCATTGCTGACTAATCAGTTGGAAGCAGGCACACTGTAACCAAATCAACCTCTTTTAACTCTTGCTGATTACCATCTTTCCAAAAGCACTCTTAACCCAATTTTTTTTTTTTTAAAAAAAAAGGACTAAGTAAACACTCGGCACATGTTGAATCGTGTTTTGTGGCTTCAGTTGATTTGAGTAATGATTAAGAATATCACTCAAGGAAAGCCACAATGAGCGAAGGAGGCCATCCATTAGCCGAATTATTGATCCATCCATCAGCTTCAGCCAGGATCATTTTCAGCTTTTCCTAAACATTCTAGGGCCATGATGGCGAATCTATGGCACGCATGCCGGAAGTGGCACTCAGAGCCATCTCTGCCATCATGCGAGCTGTTGCCCCAGATCATGCGCATGCGTGCGCACCTCCCTCTAGTCAGCTGATTGCCGGATATCTGCCACACATGTGCAAGGGGCGGGGCGCACGCAGGAGACGTGTGCGCATGCGCAGAGATGCAGGGTGCAAATGGGGGGTCATTTGCACATGCACAGAGGGGTGAAGGGAGTGTGAGGGGGTTGAGCGCGCATTGCATTATGGATGCAGGCACACGATGACAAAAATGTTAGTCATCACTCTTCTAGGGTATGCTTTCCTTCTGAGCTTTCTCAGTTTTCTGATAGAATCATCCCCTTTTTCAGTTTTCCTCAAGCATTTTAATACAGAATAATGCAGAATAATGCAGAATAATGCAGAATAACAGAGTTGGACCTTGTAGGTCATCTAGTCCAGGGATCGCCAACCTTTTGGACCTCAGGAACCATCAAACTCATAATTTTAAATCCTGTGGACCAGAGATCCTGGGAAAATCCCCCAAAAAGTCTGCAGGAAAATTCCTCACCCCCGTTTTCCTACCAATCGATCATTCTTTATTTGGGATTGCAGGATATGGTCTCCGTTCTCAGAGGGAGATTGAGAGAGAGAAAGAGAGAGAGAGACACTTTTGGCTTCATGCAAGGAAAGCAGCAGAAGCAGCAGAAGCCTTTCTTTCTCTCCCTCAAACTCCACCAGAAATGAGTCTTTGCTGTCGAGTCTCTTGGAGCAGAAGGCTTTGCAGGGTCCCAAAGACTCATTTCTGGTGGAGTTTGGGGGAGAGAAAGAAAGACTTCTGCTGCTTTCCTTGTGTGCAGCCAAAAGCAGAAGAAGAAACAAGCAGCTCAGTGGCCAGGCGTGGCATGTGGGTGAGCGGGGCAAGTTCCCCCCTGCCCTTTTCTCCCTCCCCTCACCCCTCTGTGCATGTGCAAATGACCCTTGTGTTCCTGCAGGCCATGTGGGCAACGCAGCCTTGGGTTCCCACGCAGCCTGGATTAATTGCCTTGGGGGGTGCTTTGAGGGTGCCAATTCTCTGCGGATCACCAAAATTTTCTCACAGACCACCAGTGGTCCCCGGCCCACTGGTTGGCAACCACTGATCTAGTCCAATTTCCTGCTCAAGCAGGAGACTCTATACCACTTCTGACAAGTGGTTCTGTAGTCTCTTCTTGAAAGCTTCTAATCATGAAGCTCCCACAACTGCTATTCCTGTTCTCGTTAACAGAAAATTTCTCCCTCAGCCTCTTCTTCCTTCCTTTAACTCCTTGCAGTCTGGTCCACTCAGTTGATGTGCTACCAAACATGCAAATGTGACTCATCTTGGCATCAGCTCTATGTCAACTCATAAAACATTTTGTATGCACGTTTTATAGTTTGCAACAGAAAGAAGAGGGGGGAGTTTCAAAGAGCAGGCAGCAGTGTGGAATCGAAGGTACATTCCATTCCTATTTTCTTCAAAGACTGATTAGATGACTGAAGCTTCTGCCGTGAAAAAAACTAATTGGAGAGCATGATTGATGACTCGTGGCTATGGACTTGTTTCGTTGGATGATACAACCAGAGGGGTGGGAGGAAATGCAGGATCAAGAGTGACAGTGAATTATGTATTTCAGAGTTGACTACGCCCAAGTTAATGCCGGATGTAGAATGTTAACTTCAAATAAATCCTCTTTAGTTTTTGGAGTATGGCTCGAGGCTCATGATTTAATTGGAGCAACTGCCAGAATCCTGACGCTCTACCATAAACAGGATACAGAAAGTCTGTGTTGACTGGAGGAGAAAGCATTAATCAATCAATCAGGATACAGCTGGAAGGGACCTTGGAGGTCATCAAGTCCACCCCCCTGCTCAAGCAAGAGACCCTGTGCCTTTTCAGACTTAGCTAACGCTATGAATTCCCAGGTGATCCCTGAGTTATGACAGTTCATTTAGTGACCATTTGAGGGTACCGAAAAAAAATGACAATTTTTCATACTGACAACAAATTGTAGCACACCCATGGCCGCGTAATCAAAATTCAGATGCTTGTCAATAGACTTGTTTTTATGACGGTTGCAGTGACCCAGGGGCTTTTGGGGACCTTCTGACAGTCGAAGTCAAAGGCGGGGGGGAAGCCAGATTCACATTATGTACTTAACAACTGCAGTGAGTCACTTAACAACGGTGGCAAGGAAGGTCGTAAAAAGGGAGGCAAAGTTCCCTTAGCAAACGAACCTCACTTAGCAACATCAACTGTGATCCTAAATCGAGGAGCACCCATACTCTGCGCTAGCTTCCCAATCCTATTTTTTGTTATTGGTTTCAGCAGGTCAAAAGCTTGCTCAAGAATAGAAAGCCAAAAAAAGGAATCTGTGCCAACCTCTTGAAGAATAATTCTTTGATAATTTTTTTTTTAACAGCCCAACCAGGACCTTGATTTACGATTCCTCCTCCTCACATCCCTCTTTGAAGCTCGACTAGATATGCTGCTCTAAATAACTTCCAGTCCCAATGAAACTTCACATACGCCTCAGTAACACCCTTCTAATTACCTTTCCCTCCTTTAAAAAAAAAAAATTCCCAGGGCATTAAAGGTGAGATTTTATAGGCTTTGAAAGCTCTTGGAACTGGCCCAGTTCTTCTCCAAAGGACGTAGCATCTGTAAAAAGAAGGGAAGGGAAGGGAAGGGAAGGGAAGGGAAGGGAAGGGAAGGGGAGGGGAGGGGAGGGGAGGGAAGGGAAGGAAGGAAGGAAGGAAGGAAGGAAGGACAGAGAGAGGGAAGGATGGAGAGAGGGAAGAAGGGAGGGAAAAAGGAAGGAAGTGGAAGGGAAGGAGGGAGGAAAGGGAAGGAGGGAGGGTGGGAGGGAAGAAAGGAAGGAAAGAAGGAAGGAGAGAGGGAAGGAGGGCGAGAGGGAAAGAGGGAGGGGAAGCAAGGGAGGGGAAGGGAATGAGGGAGGGAGGGAGGAAAGGAAATGGAAGGAGGGGGGAGGGGAAGGGAAGGAGGGAGGGTGGGAGGGAAGGAAGGAAGGAAAGAGGGAAGGAGGGAGAAAGGGAAAGAGGGGAGGGAGGGGAGCAAGGTGAGAAGGAAGGAAGGGAAAGGGAATGAGGGAGGAAGGAAGGAAAGAAAAGGGAAGGAGGGAGGGGAAGGGAAGGAAGGAGGGAGGGAGGGAAGGAAGGAAGGAAAGAGAGGGAAGGAGGGAAAGAGGAGGGAGGGGGAGCAAGGGGAGGAAGGAAGGAATGGAATGAGGGAGGAAGGAAAGAAAGAAAGGAAAGGGAAGGAGGGAGGAAGGGGAAGGGAAGAAGGGAGGCAGGGAGGAAAGAAGGAAGCGAAGAAGGACAACATCCTTCTAAAGAGAACAGAGTTGCCAGCCTCGCTGTTTGTTTATTTATTTATTTATTTATTTTAAAAAGCAGCTGTCCCTCCCCCCCCTTCTTCGTCTTCTTTTCCTCCAGGACTTTTTAAATGGTTGCCAAGGAAACCGAGCAATGGAGAATGGAAAGGTTAGATGGATATTGGATGAGACTGTAGTGCTTGTTTCAAACCAAAATTGTCAGGGGCACGCGAGGAGTGGGGGGCCAAGCAAGCTGTAATTCGTGTACACTCTTTCCAGCTTCCCCCACCCCCACCCCTCCCCATCCCGTATTTACCTAGCGCAGGTAATTGTCTTTTAATCACGAATCAATTATCATTCATTCTACTTAGGGGTTGTTGTTGTTGTTTTTTAACTCCCCTTAAAAATGGCCTGGAATGGTATGATTCCTTTTCTTCCTGCCCCTTTTCCAATCTTTTAAGAAAGAAAGTCAATTCGTTGCAACGCTCGAAGGGCGAGAGGATGACTTGAAAAGGAGCGGTCAGAGGCAGCTCGGGAAACGGTGAGCTTTGTCAATCGGCAGGGCAGCAACCTGCCAATCGCAGCTTATTCCAGCCACGTTTCTGCTGGAAATTGGAGCCGGTTCTCTCCAGAACAAGCTATTTTTAAGGGCAGATCATCCTCGACTTACGACCACAACTGAGCCCAACGTTTCTGTTGCTGAGCGAGACATTTTGCCCCCGTTTTATGACCTTCCTTGGCCCAGTGAATCACTGCAGTTAGTGACTTGGTGGTTAAGTGGCTCTGAACTCATAATAGATCAAGCCTTCTGGGAATCTTGCAGATCCTTTTCAACCACTGCCAGCCCTGCTACTATTGGTCATGGTCCACAAGTTTTCAAGTTGCCAAGAATAACAGAGCTGGCAGGGGACCTTTGGAGGTCTTCTAGTCCAAACCCCAGCTCAAGCAAGAGACCCTATAACATTTCAGACAAGTGGCTGTCCAATCTCTTGTTAAAAACCTCCAGGGATGAAACACCTACAACTTCTGAAGGCAAACTGTTCTACCCGTTAATTGCCCTCATTATTAGGAAATTTCTCCTTAGTTCTACATTGCTTCTCTCCTTAATTAGTTTACATCCATTGCTTCTTGTCCTGCCTTCTGGTGCTTTGGAGAATAGCTTGACTCCTTCTTCTTTGGGGCAGCCCCTCAGATATTGGAACACTGCTATCATGTCTCCCCCAGTCCATCTTTTCACCAGAGGAGACATACTTAATTCCTGCAACCGTTCTTTGTATGTTTTTAGCTTTCAGCTTCCCTCCTAATCCAACCCCCTAAGTTGGATACCTATGAATATTAAAGGTAAAGGTTCCCCTCACACATATGTGCTAATTTCCAGCTGTAAGGGCAAGTGCTCATCTCTGTTACAAAGCCGAAGAGCCAGCGCTGTCCGAAGACGTCTCCGTGGTCATGTGGCTGGTATGACTAAATGCCGAAGGCACACAGAATGCTGTTCCCTTCCCACCAAAGTGGTCCCTATTTTTGTACTTGCGTTTTTTTTTTACATGCTTTCGAACTGCTAGGTTGGCAGAAGCTGGGACAAGGAATGGGAGCTCACTCTGGGATGCAGTGGTAGGGATTCGAACCACTGAACGGCCAACCTTTCTGATCGACAAGCTCAGCATCTTAGCCACTGAGCCACCACGTGCCTACTACTATGGATAGTAGTCCTTGCTTATTTCCATCAAGGTCATCTTTCTTACTTCTGGGTAAAGAAATGGCTCCCTCATTCATGTCACAAGAATGGAACCAGGCAATACAACCACTTCCACTTACTGGCGGACATGATAGAACTAAAGACAAGGACATGTTAAAGGTCAATAAAGTTTAGAAACAGGCTGGACAGAATAACCAGTTCCTTTGTTGTTGTTTTCTTTTCAAGGTGTGTAGAGACAAGGAACAGATCTCTTTGGAAACCTACCCTACAAAGTTTTCATTCAGATTTACTCATGTCTAGTAAAAGAGGGACTAAGTAGGAATACCTAATTAAATTTCCAGGCTTTAATTGAGCAGATTTTGGTTTCCAAATTCAGAAGTGGGACAAGGAAAACTGACGACAATTTTTTTTTTCCTTTCCTCTCTGAAATTCCTTTCTTGAGCCCTCGGTGCTTTTCAACTGGAGTGTCAAGATGGCATTGAGGTGTACACTCCTTTCATCCCCCCCTCCCCATTATGATACCTCAGATATCAAGGCTGATGATCTGACAGGCTCATGGGAAGAAGAGAACAGCATGAGGAAATATTAAAAGATGACTTCTTGGCAACAAATCTGAATTGCTTTTATCCCCTAGACAAATATAGGCTGAAAGTCCTTTTGGTGTGTGTTTCTCTCTGTGTGTTTTAAACCTTTCTCTATAAATCATTTTCTGTCTGAATGTGCTTGGTGTTGATAAAGGGACAAACCAGGAACATTGGAGATTAATTCATGCTTTAAAGATTAATAAATCTAGGACTTGTCGTAGATACCAATGTAGCTCCACTTCTGTCTTAAGTTAAGTATTGCAATATGTACAATTGTAAGGTTTAGCTGGATATGGTTCTATGTAGTAAAGTAAGATTTTGGGGGTGTTTTCTGTTCCCCCCTTAAAATGTATATGTGTGTGCTAGTGTGTACTGTTGTCCTGGGAAGACTGGGCAGGGCAGACTGTATTTGTTTCTGGGTGTAGAAACCCACATATCCTCAAGTTGCTAGGGTTGAGAAACACTGATCCAACACAAAATTATCGGTGGGAAGAGGAGGTGGAGGAGGAAGAGGGGGGAGAAGAAGAAGAAGAAGAAGAAGAAGAAGAAGAAGAAGAAGAAGAAGGAGGAGGAGGAGGAGGAGGAGGAGGAGGAGGAGGAGGAGGAGGAGGAGGAGGAGGACTCATTAGGCTGAAAACCCAAGTCCTATCTAATCTAAAGTCAAGCTACAAGGCAAGGCCCAGCATTGTTCATAAGTTTCCTCTGAAGCTAAATTCATGGGAATTTTTGTCCAGTATTTAAAAAAAAATACAAAAGACTTTTGAGACATTAAAGCAATTCTGATCGAGTCAGTGAACATTTCTTCAGAAAAGGTTGCAATGACATGCATAAATCACTGCAAAAATTTGCCTCTTGCAAAACCGGACTTGAATTTGAACCCCACAAAAGGGCCTTCCCATGGGCCTTGTACAAATTGGAAAAAAAAACCCACCAAAAACTGAAGGACCGAGGAGTCTTCAGAAAGGTGGCAAGCCATATCACAGAAAGGAACAAAAGTAGCAGACACATTCCCAAGAGCAAGTAAATTTCAGAAAAACCACCCAGCAGAAATTATCTTTTGAAAGCAAGCTAACTAACAAACAAAAATCAAAATTGTTTTTGTAAAGGAAAAACAAAACAAAACAGAAAGACTACAGAGTTCCAGAGCTGATTCCACAGAGCATCAAAACAGAACCATTCCATCCCTTCTTCTTCCTCCTACCTTTCTCATCTCTTCCCTTTTTACCCAGTTGTTTTGCTTAGATTTGAAATGTGGATTTAGAAACCTTAATCGGTCTCATATTTGGTTGTCTCTCTCTCTCTTTTTTTCTCTCTCTCTCCGCTGCATTTTATTGTTCCGTTGTGAAGTGTCACCCATAGATTATGTACAAGAACAGCAAACATTTTGAGAAGTGGGTGTTTCGCATTGCTCACCTGCGCCTAAAGAAATGGGCAGGGTATGAATATGCAGATTATAACATACATATCAAAACGGCCATATTAGAGAAAGCTGATTAAAAGTCTTTTTTTTTCCCCCTCCCCAAGAACTGTTCTTGTACATGCAAGTTTCTTTTGCACTTCTTGTTTCTCTCAAGACTTCAGCTTGCCATGGATCTGCCTTCGAGAAAATCTTGGGCCATCCTCTTCTCATCCTCCACCTCTCTCACTTCCTTCCTCATTTTCCATTCTGCACATCCTCAAGTAGCTTCGTCTTTAAGTGCAAGGTACAAACCTCCCTTGTGAGCTGACATTATCTCGCCTGAAAGAGAAATCAAGCGTAGGAAAAAAAGAATGATTTATGAGGCATCACTTGCTCAACCAGGACATTCTCAGCACATCCCAAAATAATTTCACATCATCTATTCCTCCTGCAGTGAGCATTTGTTAAAGGATTTTTTTGGGGGGTGGGTGGGTGGGAGGATGAAACTGAGTTTAAAAGAACCCTTTGAAGGTTGTTGTTCTTTTTAACATTTTAGGGTTATTGAACGTATTGAAGCTTCGACTTCAAATACTTGAAAAGTCCACACTTTTTTATGGTTATTTTTCTTTCATATATATTTGAGCGTTGATATCTGTGTCAAAGCAAGAGGCTTAATTCCATCAGGGTTAAAATTGCCCAGAATTGAGTTTCATTGTTATTAGCCACTAATGTAAAAATACAGAGGAGCTATTGGGAGACAAAACATCCCTCCGTGATAGAAAACTGGCCAAAACATACCATGAAGTAACATTCAAACATAGCCTGAATCAAAAGTGAAAATTTATGATATAATTTGCTTTTAATAATTTGGAAACTGTCATGCCTTCCTCAGAGAATTTCCTATGGTGGCACAGAAATACAGGTAAACCTTGACTTATGATGAGTCACTTAGTGACTTTTTAAATTTCTGACAGGCAGACCTCTGGAATACTTACAACTCAGCTTTACAGCTCCAACAGTTGGCATGCCAACAATCAGACCACATTTACAACTGTTTGCAGAAGCCCACAATCTCACGACTGTGTTTTACAAAGTATGCAGTGAGATTTCATTTTAACGTATGCCAATTAGTGTACATTTAAAATGACAATAACATTATTCTAAGTTTTTTGCTGCAAACTGGCAGTTACATCCATTTTTTGGAAAAACTGCATCCATTTGTTTGCTTAATGACCCAGCGATTCACTTCATGACTACCACAAGAAAGGTCATAAAATCTTACAACTATCACAAGCTGTGACTGGGATGGGCAGGCTCTGTTACGGTCATAACTCAAGGAATACCAGGACCAAATCCACCATTATATGTGCCACAATGGTGCAGTGGTTAGAGTGCAGTACTGCAGGCTACTTCTGCTGACTGCCAGCTGCCTGCAATTTGGCAGTTTGAATCTCACCAGGCTCAAGGTTGACTCTGCCTTCCATCCTTCTAAGGTCAGTAAAATGAGGACCCAGATTATTGGGGGCAAGAGGCTGACTCTGTAAACCACTTAGAGAGGGTTTTTAAAAGCACGGTAAAGTGATATATAAGTCTAAGTACTAAGTTCTATTATTACTTGAAAACTGAAAAGACCTTTTCCAGAGATCCTTCCCTGATGCATTCACTTGCAATATTTTATAGGAGGTGTTTTACAATCTTGGCAGCTTCCAGTTGTGCAGACCAAGTCCCAGAATTCACAGCTGTGGTTATGGTGGATGGGAAAATTTGGCAGTGGAAGTCCAGACATCAGGAGAGCGCCCATATTGGGGAACACCAGTGTAAACAAAACCAAATAAGCCACATCAATTAACATTTCCCATATCACGTTTAAGGTTTTCCTCTCCCAGTTAAAATGCATTGTTTTTGAAAAAAAAAATCTTTTGACTTCCAACTCTTACTTGGGACATTCATCAACCCCACTCATCCTTCTCCTTCTTCCAGCCTAGTCTTCACATAGCTGGAAGAAGAATTTGCATGAAGATCACAAGAGATGGAGGAATCTCACCTAATAAAGCCACGGATGATCCTTGCCTTCCTTGTTCTCTTAAATAATCCCTTTGTTAAGCAAGCAAGCGAATTAGACAGCCCTACAACACCAAGGCAAAGTATCAAACCAATCTATGGTTCTTTTGATTTCCTTGGGACTCAACCCAATTTAAAATATTATTCTGAGTATTTCAATCTGAAAAAAAAAAAAAAACCCTCTTTCCTTCAGGGCTATTAATTATATGTATGTGCAAACTGTCTGAAATTGAACCAATTGATTAATCAATCAGAATTCACCACATGAATTAACAATGAAGCTATTTTTAAATCACCTCATATGAAGAAACTTATAGCTTCTGTCTTTCTACTTTCTCCCTCAAGGAGTAACTCTTTTGTTTCCTCCATATTCTTCTACTGTTTCCTAATCCTTTCTTTCCTTTCCGTTTTCTTCTTCATTTCTTCCTTATATATTTGAGCTTCCTGAACGTTATTTAATGTATATCTATCTACCGTCTGCAAGTAATTCCTATTCTATAAGTGTGGTAGCCTAAAGGTGGAGTTGTCGCCTCACCATCAGGAGGCTGTGAGTTTGATCCTAGGTAGAGGCTAATATTTGGAATAGACTCTCCTACTCGAGCAGGGTGGTGGTGGACTAGATGTCCTCTAAGGTCCCTTCCAACTTGGTTATTCTATGTGTCTATGTCTATTCTAAACTAAGGTTTGATATGCCCATACTGATCAAAGAGAGGTCCAATCTAGAATAAGGAGAAATTTTCTGTCAGTAAGAACATTTAATCAACGAAACTGCTAATTGTCTCTGGAAGTGATGGTGCTCCAGCACTGGAGGTTTCTAAGAAGAGATTGGACAACCATTTGTCTAAAATGGTGTAGAGCAGGCGTGTCCAACCTTGGCAACTTTAAGACTTTAAGCAAAGCTGGCTGAGGAATTCTGGGAGTTGAAGTCCACAAGTCTTAAAGTTGCCAAGGTTGGACACCCCTGGTGTAGAGTCTTCTGCTCCATCAGGGGGGTTGACTAGAAGACCTTTAAGGTTCCCACCAACTCTGTTATTCTGTATTCTGAACCCCCCCCCCTTTTTTTAAAAAAAAATCACAACTGATCATAGAAAGATCCATGATATGAACAGAGCTGTGGATTCTTTTTCCTGGGAACATTTTGTTACTGCTTTTTTTTTTCCTTCAGAAATTTATTATTCCTTCTTCTAAATAGTGCTTTTGCTTCCTCCTACTCTCAGCTAGACACCCTTTTCCTTCATCTTTGTTTCAGTGGTCAGCCATAAAGAGATCTTTTGGTTCTTCTTCCCGTTATTATTCTTACAGTTACAGCCAGTGATTCATTTCCTCTCTTCCTTTGCTAGAAATGCATTCAATAAAGCATTATTGAAAGCTGTTTCCTGAAAGTTGCGGTGGCATTCTATAATCTTGACCGGTTCCTGTAACAAAAAAAATATAAAATGAAATAAAATTAAAATTAAAAAAAAAAGAAAGAAAGAAAGCTTGTGTTCTTTATTTGCAGCATCTCTTGTTTCTTGTAGTCAAAAGTCTGCTCATCGCAAGTTGCTGTCCCTCTATAAACAAACTCCAAGAACTGGGATGGAAACCATAGGTAAAATAAATCAATAAAATTTGATGGGATCATAAACCAGATGAGCCCTTAGTCAAGAAAATTCTCTTTTGCACTTTGGGTTGGTAGAGGCAGAAGAGAAAATGATTTCTTCCTATTGCTTTTTTTTCCCCTCTCCTCTTCTTTTCAAAAAGCCTATTTTGAAGGGTTTAATTAAAATATTCCCTCGCCACCTCCCATCTGCAGCTTTACAGCTATGTTTACCAGCTGACAAAAATCAGGCAAGGCAGGAATTTCTGTCTTCTTCTCTCCCACTTTCTTGATGAAGTATTTAAGATGAGAGTTACAGATTAACTGGCCTAGGTGTGGAGGGCAGCAAATTTCTTGATTTTAATGTAATTGAAAAGCATTTCAAAGTGATGGTACATTGGAGGCATTGGACTGCTCTACGCTTTGGAGCCAAAAGTTATTCTTAGCCTATATCGTTTTGATTTGAGCAGAAAGCTATACATCTTTATGGAAAACCTGGTGTAGTGAATCACAGAATCACAGAGTTGGAAGTCTTCCAGTCCGACTCTCCGCTCAAGCAGGAAACTTTATATCATTTAAGACAAATGAATGTCCAATTTCTTCTTTAAAACTTCCAGTGTTGGAGCGTTTACAACTTCTGCAGGCAAGTTGTTTTTATTTATTTATTTATTTATTATTTATTTGTCAAGCAAGTATTAGATAACAGGTATAAGTATAAACACGGTTATGAATACATGAAATAGATACAAATAAGAAAAATAATAATAGGACAGGGACAGTAGGCACGTTGGTGCACTTAGGCACGTCCCCTACAGACCTCTTAGGAAAGGGGTGAAGTCAACAGTAGACCATCTAAGGTTAAAGTTTTTGGGATTTGGGGAAGAAACCACAGAGTCAGGTAGAGTATTTCAGACATTGACCACTCTGTTGCTGAAGTCGTATTTCCTGCAATCAAGTTTAGTGCAGTTTACCTTGAGTTTGTATCTATTGTGTGCTCTTATATTGTTGTGGTTGAAGCTGAAGTATTGTTCGACTGATTGTTCTGTCAGGAAATTCCTCCTTAGTTCTAGGTTGCTTCTCTCTTTGATTAGTTCCGATCTGTTGCTTTTTGTCCTGCCTTCAGGTGCTTTGCAGAATAGCTTGACTCCCTCTTCTTTGGGGCAGCCCCTGAGACATTGGAACACTGCTATTTTGTTACCCCAGTCCTTCTTCTCATTAAATTAGACGAACCCAATTCGTGCAAACATTCGTTGTATGTTTTAGCCTACAGCCCCCTAATCGCCTTTGTTGCTCTTCTCTTCACTCTTTCTGGAGTCTGAATATCTTTTTAATATTGTGGCTGTTTTGTTGGGAGAGTTTATTGGACATCCCAAAGGTGCTTTTCCAAAACTTAGAACTGGACTTTCTTTGTTTTTTTGTTTTTTCCTTAAAACCACTTTTCCTTTTCCTTTTCCATAGACACTGAGCCTACTAACTGGGTATGTCTAATTTAATGAAAAGAAGGCATGGGGTGACATGATAGCAGTGTTGCCAATACCTCCGGGGCGGTCACAAAGAAGAGGGAGTCAATCTATTCTCCAAAGCACATGTGGACAAGAAGCAATGGATGGAAACTAATCAAGGACAGAAGCAACCTGACAGTTAGAACAATTCATCAGTGGAACAACTTGCCTTCAAAAGTTGTAAATGCTCCAACACTGGAAGTTTTTAAGAAGAAATTGGATAACCATTTATCTGAAGTGGTATAGGGTTTCCTGCCTAAACAGGGGGCTGGACTAGAAGACCTCCAACATCCCTTCCTCCTCTCCTCTCCTCTCCTCTCCCTCCTCTCCTCTCCTCTCCTATCATATTCTATTGTTTTTTCTATTCCCTATTCTATTCCATTCAATCCTATCCTATACTGGAGTAATTTATTTTCTTTTCTTTTTCTGACTCATCTATATATATATGACCTGCTCTTGAAAAAATACAAGGGAAAACAATCATCATGCTACTATTTCATCCTAGGGTTTCCCATCTGTTTTCAATTCATTTCCTTAATTTTATAAAAGCCAATTCAAGGACAGGGGATCCGGATGTTTACTTCCATTGTGATGCAATGAAAAGGATGGCTCTTGTTCACAATTGCCTAGATACAGACTGAGGATTGTAATTCCTTAATGTCATGGCTCATGGGCTAATGCACATAGGATGAGTTTTGTTTTGTTATCATGAACATATTGTTTCCAATTTTCCACATTTTGCTTGCACAGTAAGGCTGAATAATGAGTAAAAAAACATTTCTGGTGAGAAAAAAAACATGATTAGGAGTCTGTTAATCTCAGGTTCTCTCTCTGCCTTGGCTGTGGGTTTCCAAAATGTGGATTCTGTTTAGAAAATGGAGGACAGTTGAATTTGTTTATTTATTTAAAGTGCTGATGGTGCAGTGGTTAGAATGCAGTATTGCAGACTAACTCTGTCCACAGCCTGGAGTATGATCCTGACCAGTCTCAAGGTTGACTCAGCTTTCCACTCCTTTCTGAGATTGGTAAAATAAGAACCTAGATTATTGGGGGCAAAATACTGACTCTGCAAACTGCTTAGAGAGGGCTATAAAGTACTGTATAAGTCCAAGTGCTCTTGCTACCTACCTACCTTCCTTCCTTCCTTCCTTCCTCCCTCCCTCCCTCCCTCCCTCCTTCCTTCCTTCCCTTCCCTTCCCTTCCTAGTGGTTAGAATGCAGTATTGCAGGTTAACTCTGCCCATAGTCTGGAGTTCAATCCTGACAGGCTCAAAGTTGACTCAGCCTTCCATCCTTTTAAGGTCAGTAAAATGAAGGTCCAGATTATTAGGGGCAATATGTTGACTAATTCCTCCCTTCTTGCTTTTGCAACTCATAACTACTTTCCTTCTTTCCTCCCACTCACTCATCATATTATTTTTCTGTGCCATTTCTTGCCCTAAGCCTTCAGAACGCCCAGAAGTTCTCTCTGGTATCTTTACTGTCATCCCAGATACAATAAAATATGACTGCAGTGGAAAGGCACAACAATCTACGAAACCCACAGGGACCGGTTTCCTACCTCACCTGTCGGATAGAGAGTCTACATGTCCTTGGGAAAAAAAATGTATTTTGGGCCGCCAGGGTGCTAATTTGCAAGGACCATTACTCAAATGAAACATTAAAATGGCTGCCCCCATGAGCTATTTTTTTTTTTATCCTTTCCTTTTCTTTCCCTGCCCTATGACTGAATTCTTCTTTCTGAGTATAGGTTTCCTGTCAAGGCAAGGAACCACAGGCAAAGATTTATCGATAGGAGCCTTGACTCCAACTTGCATTTTAATTATGTGGTCATCCAAATATGCTTGGTAGTAAATGCTAGGCCTGTTTATTAAACTTTAGTCTGCCTCTGCAGATAGAGGCCCGGGGAGAAGCACAGGGTAATGTCATGTGGAAAGGGGCATTTCTTTACCACACAACTGTGTGAGACAGAGTTTAGCTTACTTTACTTTACTTTACTTTACTTTGCTGTCATTGCACCTCGTACAACGAAATCAAACACCATCTTCAGTGCACACCATGACCATGAAAATAAACACAAACACGCATCCTTTCCCCTCCACACACTGAACCGAAATCCCCTGACACCGCACCAACACCGCACTATACAGTAGAATTCAAAAGAGCTACTGTCCTGGGATAGAGTTGGTATCCAGCCAGTTCTGTCCAGCTCTGGAGAATCCTGGCGGAAATTTTGAGTAGTTCGGAGAACTGGTAAATACCGCCTCTGGTTGGCCCTGCTCCCCTCTATTCTCTGCCTCCCATGGAGTCCCAGCTGATCAGTTAGGTCTTCTTTCGTTGCCCTGAACAGGAGAATGGAGCGGGAAAGCAGGTTCGTGAGGTGGGGAGGGAATGGAGATTTTGTAGTAACCTTCCCCTGTCATGCCCACCAAGCCACACCCACCAAGCCACACCCATGGAACCAGTAGTAAAAAAAATCGAATCCCATCACTGGTGTGAGGTTTTTCATGTGTAGATGCACCTGATTTCTGAATTGGCAGTCAGGCTTGCCAGGAAGAGAGAGGGCGAAGGGCTTCCCTTTAGCTTTCAAACTTGGAGTGGCGGTTCACCCAGTTCACTTGCCTGCTGAAAGATCATGTGAGATCTCTTAAGGAAATGGCACCTTTGGATGACAACAGATCGCAGTGTTTCATTGTCATGGGTGGCCAGTTAAAGACTGTCAAACGGCAGGGCTGCACAAGGATCTTGGTTGCATGAATTCAGTGGTATCACTCAGAGTATAGGTTTTATTTTTATATTTTTTGTTTTAACTCAGAGAAGCAGGGTTCACCAACCTTGCCAACCTTAAAAGACGTGTTGATTGCAACTCCCAGAATTCCCAGCAGTTGTTGCCCATAGGTCTTAAAGTGGCCAAGTTTGGGGAACCCTGGCCTAGAGAATCGGTACAATTGAGAGTGTCCCAAACTGTAAACCCAAAGTTTACATCTCCCTATGAATTTTTTTTTTTTTTAAAAAATTCTACCATTTGATCAGAGCACTTGAGAATTCATTTCAAATTTATCCTGGGTTTGAGCTTGCATAAAACCCCCAAATGTACTTCATTTTCAGCTTATTGGAGTTTATCGTTTAGAAGAGATGGACAATGATGTTGATATCCTTGTCTTCACTAATGTAATTTTCCCTCATTCTTTTTGAAAAATGCCCATTGCATGAGTCCAGCCTTCCTCCCTCCCTCCCTCCCTCTTTGTATTCTTCCTCCCTCCCTCTTTCTCCCCAAATTATTGCTTTTCTGTATCATATATATGGGTACATGGGTACAGGCATCTTATTTATTTATTTATTTATTTATTTATTTATTTAGTCATGTTTATGTACTGTGTATTGGAGGTGATGACATTCGGTGAGCTATATTCAATGAAATTTCCTTTTAAGGCGTGCCAATTAGCATGCATTAAAGCGACAATAAAGTTATTCTAAGTTATTATTCTAAGTCTCATACATATATGCACACACAACCCCCTTGGCCATCTCATAAAATATGAAGATGCAACAGCTCTATCTCTCATTATATGTGTGTGTGTGTGTGTGTGTGTGTGTAATGTGTGTACACACACACACACACACGCACACGCACGCACGCATACATTTCACACACACATATATATCCCTGAATATTGTTCTTTTTGAGCAAAATAAGTGATATTTTTACACCAAATGGCATTTTTAAAAGAAAGAGAAACAAAGAAAGAGAAACAAAGAAAAAAAATAAGAAAGAAAGAAAGAA
>NW_020769350.1:4293615-4304255 GCF_900518735.1 Pseudonaja textilis | reverse complement strand
GAAAGAAAGAAAGAAAGAAAGAAAGAAAGAAAGAAAGAAAGAAAGAAGCCAAATGTTCTTTCTTATTATTTTGGGGCTGTTTCTAGAAAGTGATGGTGCATATTCCAGAAATGAACCCGCTGCTGAACTATTTACACCCATTGTGTTTCAAACAGGGGATAACAGATGCTCAACTCATTTATGGGATAGGGATGTTGAGTGTTCTGTTTGTTCTGCTTGTTGAGTAGACCCTCCCTGTTCAGGAGTGTAAACCTTCCAATAGAGACCTCAGTTGCTCTGGAAACAGCAATTGCTTTCTCCTCCTGTTTGTGGCCTTCTCAAATGCGGATGGGGGTCTTCTAATTAATTATCCTAGCTCCATCCAACTTGAGAGCTGCATTGTGCAGGCCTTGCTGCTGGAGTTTGTTAATTGCTCTGCAACTCACGAGAACACAGAAAATTGAGTTGAGTTGGCCACGATTCAATCAACACTTGGGAAGAGCATTGTGTGAATGCCTGCATAGAACATGTGCCTGCTAGATGACCTGTCTTTATATATATATATATATATATATATCAGGAATAAAGGTACAGAATTTCTTTTCATAAACCATGGCACAGAAAGAAAGCAATAATATATAGTCGATATGAACTTCTGATGAAAT
Source organism: Pseudonaja textilis (assembly GCF_900518735.1). The sequence continues at coordinate 4,303,611 of NW_020769350.1, read as the reverse complement.
GTTACGCACTGTCGGGGGCAGATGAGTGTGTCATTCAGAGATAATTCGTAGCAGATGTGGTAGGAGATGGTTTAATTGAAGAAGGACTTAGAAGCAGTGCTTGGTTTCCCCATGGTGTCTCTTATGACCCAGGTGGTCGAGGCAGGGCAAGCCTCTAGAGAGATTTCTCTATTTCTCTCTCAGCATTCCAACTAACAAACTCCAAACCAATAGACTCAGAGACAAGCATTTTTTCAAAGTTCCATTTTATTAGAGTCGTTGTATTGGCACATCTGGGAAAACCCGAATCTGAGAGCTCTGGGTTTTCCCTTTGTAATTGAAAATCCAAAATCCATTCCCTGTTTCCATCAGTCCATCACATGGTCCAATCACTAGCCATCCTAACTGGAGGCATCCCTCCAACCAACCACTCCTTTCCCAGATGCAGGATGGCTTGTCCTTGACTCAGAGGAAAAATGTTGTTATGTCTAAACTTCCACCTCTCTCTAAAATCCCTCCTCCCAAATTCCCAGGCACTAGAATGTGGCAGCGTGGAAGTTTTTAAGTAAAATATAGCTTCCAAAGCTGACATTTGCTCAACAAATGCCTCCCCAAAAATCACTAAGTCAATTCTGAGTCCCGGCAAAATCTCTTTTATTACATTAATGTGAGTTTATTTCATTCACAGTCAGCCAATGGCTTGGCAAACAGTCTTGTGAAGGTATACTAATTATCTCAGACCTTTATCAATCCTGGGACACTGTCCGGTAAAATTCCACATCAGTGCTGACAGGGAAGGGCTGGGTTATACAGACAAATCTTCACGAGGCTGGGATGAAGGAATGAGCGAGCGAGTTGTTTCCTTTAAAAGCCCCCTCCCCTTTTGCTCCTCTTTTAATCCTGATGAGAGGAGCCATTCATCATCCACCTGTGGCCTTACTCCCACACTGACCCTGAGTTCTTAACTGTGCCTTCCTTTTGGCAGCTCTGCGCATACACAGGCTGAGAACAGGTTCCAGAAGCTCTCCCGCCTCACTGCTGTCTGAGCCTGAAGGCAACTGATGACTGCCAGCCTGCCCTGGCCCCATCTCTGCCTCTGATGCAGAGCCCTTATCCGAGCCTTCCTCAGCCTCCAGGAATGGCCCAGGTTCCTTCCCAACCTCCTCACTGCTGTCTGACTCTGCTGCCGGCTCCGCCAGCCACCAGCAGGCCACAACAAAATGTTGCAGCCAACGGCCCTCCAATGACCGATAAGGCTTCATCCCTATTCTACCCTGAAGGCAGCCAACCTCGGTCTCTCAAACACAGCCCTGTTAATACAAAAAAAAACCCATAGAGTAAAAACACACTCACAAGGCAAGGTCCAGGGTCCCAAGTCCAATCTATAAGGCAGACTCCAGACACAAGACAAGGACGGTCCTGAGGACAAGAAACAGGTCCCAGGCAAAAAAAACCCCAGGTAATTCCCAAGTCAAAATGAAGCAAAGGCTAAACATAGTCCACAAGAGAAGGGTGAGAACCAAAACAAAAGGTGAAGAGCAATCTTCCAAGTGAGGCAAGGCAAACAGCAACAGCCATGAGTCAAAGCTGGGGGAGTGTAAGCCAAAGCAAACAATTGTTCCTAGCAACCACTAACTCCTCAGGACTTCTCCCTTCCAGGTGTTCCTTGTGAAGAAGGGTGGGGCGACTTCCTCCCGAGTAGCCTCGCAGTCCTTCTCTGGGCTTGCCTATGACCAGAATTTGTAGATTACAGATAATCCTAGTTGGAAGGGACCTTGTAGATCATCTAGTCCAACCCCCCACCCAAGCAGGAAACCCTACATCATTTCTGATAAATGGCAGTCCAATCTCTTCTTGAAAGTCTCAAGTGATAACGCTCCCACAACTTCCCTGACTGGATCCAGTATTCCAAGTGTGGCTTCACCAGTACAGTATAAAGTGGTACCATCACTTCTTGTCATCTTGATGCAATGCAGAATTACATTGGCCTTTTTTTGGCCACTGCAACACACTGCTAGCTTATACTTCTGCAGTGATTCACCAGAATATCTAAATCCTTCTCCCATACCGAGATCCCTATCACAATGATCTAACCTTTCTTCCATTATGAATCTGGAGGTATTGTATAAATATCCAGATGCACTTAATTTTAAAAATGTAACTTCTATTATATTCAGATAATAAAGTGGTCAGGTGCAGAGGTATAACTGATGTAGGTTTGTTTCAGATGTGTGTGTGGAAGGCTGCTATGAAAAAGTTAAATGCTCAATTCCTAATTTTATATCTGATTTTTTGACTTCTCAGTTTATACATGAAGAGAAATGCACCAGCATTCTGTTCAGTATTTTGCAGTGTAATTCCCAGCAGTCACAATTATACAAAATTGTTATGATAAAAATATGTACAAAAATGTATTTATTTGGGAGGAGTGCACAAAATGTGTTATATTTGGAAAATTGCTATGGAAATGTATGTGATTGTTGTTACTACTATTTGTGTAGAGCAAAAATTTGTAAGTCAAAAACGTCTTACGTAGATGATATTTAGATGCCAAGATATGCAAGTGTTGAGATTATTTTTCAGTTTCCAGGCTGATAAAACTAATAATTTGAGAGACCCACTCATGTTTGCCATTTACTCATTCCTAGAATGAAGGGTGAGGAAATATATTAGCGATGAAAAGTTGATTCACTTCTGAGCAGCCATGACTGGATTTCTCTGTGCTTCATTGCTTGTTTCTTGATAAATGGCAGCTGAATATGAGAAGTGACTCTTTGGAAAGTCTTATATCCTGAGCTGACTAGGGATAAAATAGAAAGTGTTGTGCCATTACTTATTCCTATATGCAACTCATCATTTGCTATGGCTGTCTCACAATTTTAAACCTGTTTTTCACCTCTTATTGTTCAGTGGAATAAATGCACATACAGCAGTTTACTGAGAAAGAAATCTGATTTTGGTGTTTTTCAGAGAAATTGCAACAGAGTGTAGGTAACTTACAAACGGGTGAGATTCAGCCGGTTCGGTCAGTTTGAGCGAACCAGATGTTAAATTTACATCAGGTTCATCGAATCGGTAGTTGAACCAACCAGTTGGCCCCCCCCCCCCCCCCCTCCCCTCCCCTCCCAGGAGTCTCCACGTGGCCCATTTTGGATGCAGGTAAGTGCAGGTTCTGAACGGAGGTTCTGGAAGGGCAAAAAATGCTCCTTCTGGAAGTTCAGGAACCGGCCTGTTTTCAGATTCTGGAGGGTCTCCGGAGCCCGGGAGAAGGTGTTTTTGCCCTCCCCGAGGTCTGAGGGAAGCCTTCGGACTCTGGGCAAGGTGAAAAACTTCCCTCCCAGAAGTTCCGGCAGGCCATGCCCACCATGGCCATGCCCATCCAACAACCGGGCAGAGAATAATGACATGTATTTGCTACATTCACACTGTCAACTTTGAACATAGCCTGGCAGAATCCATTTTCCTGTCCTTCAGTTGCCATATAGGGGGAAGGAGGTCGGAATGCTTTACTAGACACAACAGAGAACTTTCTCTTGAGAATCAAGGTCATCTCTACTGGTAACCAATAAGGTTGGGGACAGAGTGCCCAGAGAGCCTGCTAATTGACCTAACTGGCCAACGTGACCTGTGACACCTGGAGATGGAGGTTATTTCCTATTTTAATTATACTGAACCCACAGGAGATATTTAGAGTTGGTTTTCCTTTAGAGCTGTGCTGATATGATGTACTCAATGAAGAAATTTTTGAGGAAGATTCTAGTCGCAGAGTTCTAATTTGCTTGGGTGGAATCTTGACACACACATTGGATATGCTTACAATCAGAAGTGTGTGCATGGAGTTTAAGATAGTCAGATGGCTTCCATAAACATAGGATTGAAAATGTCTATGGAGATTCTCAGTCATCCAGGTCATATTTGTCCCAAAGGTGCTCTTTCAAGGGACAACTGGACTTTCTGCTTTTTCCAGAAAGAAAAACCAAAGAAAAACCAGAAAGTCCAACTGCCTCTTGAAAAAACACCTTTGGGACATGTGATTGAAAACATATGGCATAGATTAAAGGCATGGAGATTTGACTGCCTAGTTGTGGCTACGTTCTTCACATTTTTGACTCCTTCTGTAGATTCTGCTGGTTTTGATAAAACTTTATTCCAAGCCTTTTATAAAGAAAGAAATAAAAACTGTAATTCTACAGCTGAAGACACTCAGAGTCGAAGTTTAGTTTATCACCTCTGGATAACTATAACTTTACTTCATCGTCCTGTTGGTTTTAATATAGTGATTTCAATACATTTCTTGTGCGAATTCCTTGTGCCAATTGTCAAAAAAAAAAAGTTTTTTCCCCCCTTCTTTTTCTAAGAAGGAACGGCAGGTGCCAGTTGTGCTTTTTTTGAGATTGTAAACACAGGTGTGGGTGGAGAAGACGAAAAGGCAATACTTAAAGATATTAATTCATAAAAACAAAGTTATTTTTATATCCCTGGCAGAAGTGCCAAGCAATATTAAAATATTCCCACAGCTAGTTGATTTCATTTCTTCAAACCTTGTTACCTATATACAAGCTATCCAGCCATATTCTATCATCCAAATATTTCAATTCCCTTTGATGTTTTAATATAAATATATAGATATAGATATATAAAGCATACGGTAAGGTTCAAAATGGTCACTATAACACTCCAACTTTATTCCATTCCCAGAAGGTTAATTGAAAGCTGGCCATCTTGATGCCGTTTAGACAAATGAGGATAATTATGCCTTCCCTGGTTCTCTGAGAGGTTAATTGCTTGGATGTAGGAAGTTCTGACAAACAAAGGGAGAATAAATCAGAAAAGCAACCATGATCTGATAATGCAATTTGGTATATTCATTTAGAACTCAAACAAATAAACACCCTAATTAGATGAACTTGCTCATTTGTGTGGACACACATCTAGTTCATCTGTTGTGAGATACCCAGGAAATTCATATTGCCTCGATTTGCAAGTTAAATGAACAGTTCTTCCAAGAAGTCTTGGAAAGATAACTGTTCAGTTCAGGAAAGAGGTAGTAAATAGAGTCTCCTCCTCAAATGAGTAGCAAAGAAGGAGAAAATGGAAAAAAATGACAGCAACATATCGTCACAGCGTCACTGATTCCTCAGTGCATCTTCCTGTGGCCTATCAGTGTTCCCGGCTTTACAGTCAAGAATTGAAGTCCATACATCTTAAAGTATCCAAGGTTGAGAAACATTGGTTGAAATAAACTTTCTTGCCAAAGTCCTGTGTTATGCCCCTATCAGAGTCTGAATCCAAGGAGGAAGATGAACAGCTGACAGGGAATGGGACTGTGGCTCCATTAGCTGTGGAGGAGACTGGGAAAGGACAATGGCCGTCTGGGCAGAGCAGGGAAGAGGTAGAACAAGGGAGAGGGAATTCAGAGGAAGACCCAGGCCCACCACCTCTTCATCCTAAGGCACGCAGGGAGGAATGGAGAAGAAAGCAATGTGGGTTGCATGGCTTACAGGGGAGGAAAGGGCCCTGATTCCCTTCATTCGCCATAGCTGGGAAGAGAGTTTATAAGAACTGAATACTGATTGCGGCAACTGCTGGGAACAAATGTGTCTTTATCCTGTATTGCCGTTGCTTATCTGTGTTCCTGGCATCTTCCCAACCATGTGATTTTTGCCGTGCCTTCATGTCTGGAATTCTTGCTCCTGCCCTGCCAAACTAATTACCTCAGTTTGGTTTGATTGGACTTAAAGTTACAGTTTATGTTAACCATTTTTTGGATTTGATTCTCTGTCGCCAAAGGCTGTTCCTAGGAGAGTTTTTCTCTAGCCAGAAGGTAACCTGGACACTGGGGACAAAGTTGGAGCTAATAAAAGGGCTCTTCTTGATTATCTGACTATGTTGCCTTTGTGCCATGCCCTGGATCATCAAACCCTGGCTATGGACTTTTGTCTTCTCACTAAGGTTATTCAATCAGAAGATCTTGTCCGTTGATATGACTGTTGATTTTTCTCAAGTCATGGACTGAAATTGATTTCTATGTAGTTAATCTTTATATCATATTATTTTATGTTGGGGAGTGTGTATTGGCTTAGTGGTTAAGGACATTGAGCTTGTAAGCTGGACTAACAGCCCAGGTTTGAGACCCGAGTGCTGCACGATGGGGTGAGCTCCTGTCCTTTGCGTCAGCTCCTGCCCACCTAGCAGTTTTAAAATATGCAAATGCAAATAGATAAATAGGTACCACTTCGATGGGAAAGTAGTAGCATTCCATGTACTTTGGCTTATAATCATGCTGGCCACATGACCACAGAAAATGTCTTTGGACAAGATTGGCTCCCATGGCTAAAAAATGGAGATTAGCAGGCCCCCTCTAGAGCTGGACACAACTGAATAGGAGGAAAATTTACCTTATTTTACACTGAACTATATTATGTCCACATGCAAACATATTCAGAGCTATGTTTACATAACTTTGATATCAATATTATACTTTTACATGTAGCAAAAATATATATTAGTGTTTTTATAGATTTGAGCTAGTAATTCTTTTCTAAAAGTAATTTTATTAAGTTTACCAAGATATAAAATACTGCATAGTATTTTAGGTTTGTTTCCTGCAGAGTTTATGTTTCTAATTAAAGCCAGCTAAATAGCAAAAACATGTTAACAGAATAACGGAATTACAAAGTTGGAAGAGACCTTGGAGGTCTTCTAGTCCAAGGGTTGCCAACCTTTTGGACCCCAGGGACCATCAAATTCATAATTTTAAATTCCGTGGACCAGAGACCCTGTGAAAATCCCAAAAAATGTCTGCAGGAAAATTCCCCACCCCGTTTTAGATCATTCTTTATTTGGGATCACAGGATACCATCTCCAGTTCCATTCTCAGGGGGAGAGAGAGAAAGAGACAGAGAGAGACAGAGAGAGAAAGAGAGAGACTTTTGGCCTCATGCAAGGAAAGCAGCAGAAGCAGCAGAAATCTTTCTTTCTCTCCCCCAAACTCCACCCGAAATGAGTCTTTGTGAAATTTGTCATGCTGGCACAGCCTCTTGGAGCAGAAGGCCTTGCAGGGTCCCAAAGACTCATTTCTGGCAGAGTTTGGGGGAGAGAAAGAAAGACTTTTGATGCTTTCCTTGTGTGCAGCCAAAAGCAGAAGAAAGAAGCAGAAAGAAGGAGCCTGGATTGATTGCTTTGGGGGGTGCTTTGGGGGTGACACTTCTCTGTGGACCACCAAAATTTTCTCGCAGACCACCAGTGGTCCCCAGCCCACTGGTTGGTGACCATTGTTCTAGTCCAACCCCCTGCTAAAGCGGGAGACTCTACTGGGCCCCGGACCAGTACCGGTCCGTGGATCATTTTCTACCGGGCCACCGGTTTGCTGGGCGCCGCCATCTTATTTTGACAGAAAGTGCTTCTGGGTGAGCTTTTCTGGTTGGAAAGCAGTGTTTGGGTCCTGAAGGAATCCTCGTGCCTTAGTTTCATCGAAGTGGGGGGGGGGGCTTCGAACAAAGAGCCGTCCCAATGGCGGAGAAGATCAAAAAAGCATAAAAAAGGTACAAAGGAGGATTGAAGGTGGCGGGGAGAAGTGGGGGATGGCTGGCTGGCCGGTCGCTCGGCTTGCCTTGCCTTGTCATGCATTCTGATACCTGTACCGGGCCGCGGATCATTTTGTGATGCCGGTACCGGGCCGTGGCACAAAAAAGGTTGGGGGCCACTGCTCTACAGTATTCTGGACAAGTGGCTGTGCAGTCTCTTTTTCAAAGCCTTCAGTGATGGAGCACCCACACCTTCTGAAGGCACTGGTGAACTGTTCTCACTGTTAGAAAGTTTCTTCTTAATTCTAGGTTGTTCCCCTCCTTGGTTAGTTTTCATCCATCCTTGTTAGTTTTCATCCATCCTTGTTCTGCATTGTGGGCGCTTTGAAAAATAGGTGGAGCCCCATCTTTGTGGCAACCTCTCAAATATTGGAACGCTTGTATTTTGGATCTGTTTATTGAAGGAATAAGTCTGTTAGCAGACAGAAGAAAACCAGAAGTGGAATTACTTCTTCTTTTTCACTGTGGTTTAATTCGTACAAGCCAGGCAATGTGTTTATTAAAGGACAGGCTGCGTTTTCATCTCATGCTAAGACTCTCAAAACTTAACATTAAGGCTAACTGGTTTTATATAAACAGATCTGCTAGCTTTTTTATCTCCTCTGGTTTAACACATTTGAAAACAAATGTGGATGTATTTGAAAGCTGTATTTCATTAACACCTGACTAAAGATATTGTTTACACCCAGAAAGTTTTCAGGTTCAACCTACTGGGAATATCCTGTTGTGCTTATATCTTGCTAGTGCTAATTCCGTAGCATCTGGTGAATTACTGGTGATGGACCTTTAATTAGATTCAACACCATTCTTTTTAGCTTTTTATTGAGAAGATGGTCCAAATGGCAAGAGGTACCTGTGATGTTTTGTTTGTGGTGGTGGTAGTTATTGAATCAGGCACTGAAAAGAGCTGAGGGTTTCTTGGTGCTTTCTGAGCTTGGTTGTTTTCTTGTAGATGCTTCATTAGCACTGATGATGTTACCTAGATGGGTAATGGAATGTCTGCAAGTTCAGATACTCCTCCTCCTCCTCCTCTTCTATTCCTCCTTCTTCCTGCTTCCTTCTTTCTCCTCTCTCTCACTTCTTGTACTGATGTTACCTACTTGCATCATGAAACATCTGCAAGAAAACAATCAAATTCAGAGACCACCAAGGACCCTTCATTTCAAACTTGAACTACAAATATTCTTCTTTATTGGCCCTGAAAAGAACGCTTGGCATGGATTCTGGGGGAAAAAAAGTGTGATGGAGGTTCTTAATGCTCTCTGAGCTTGGTTGTTTTCTTGCAGACATTTCATTATCCAAACTTGGCAAATCATCAGTGCTAGTAAGTAGTGGGGTTTGCTCTCAATTTATATTCTGATGGTTTGATCTCTCCGTGTTGGTGAAAGTGGTCTTAGAAGTCCTTTAGATGGGTTGTTTACTGTTAGCTTATTTGGCAGTTCCTTAATTGGGATAGTGTTTATTTATTGATTGTTGGTCTGATGTTCATCTTGATATTAATCTATGTTCATCTGAGCATAGATGAGTCATGGTGGTGCAATGGTTAGATTGTAGTACTGCAGGCTACTTCTGTTGACTGCCAGCTGACTGTAATTTGGCAGTTCAAATCTGACCAGGCTCAAGATTAATTCAGCCTTCTATCTTTCCGAGGTTGGTAAAATGAGGACCCAGATTTTTGGGGGTCAATAAGCTGACTCTGTAAACCACTTAGAGAGGGTTGTAAAGCGGTATATAAAGTGCTATTGCTATCTGGGTATTATATTATATAAAAGTATGTATTTTGCTGTTATAGATTGTTTTTGAAGGCCTAGAGTAGAGCCTGGACAACTATTGCTCCCAACTTTTAAAGCTTGAGGAAACTTCTAGCTTAGCTGTCCACTTTTGTCTATCTGCTCAAAAAATCTACAGTTGCAGCTCAATTCTCCATGGCTGTTCTTGCACTGTGTATTAAGATACAGAAAATTTATCCAGCTAGTCCAGCTGTTTAGGAGATAATTACAACAGAATCCAACCTGTTTTATAATAATCCTCCTGGGCGAGCTGCCAAGAGCCTGAGGCTTATTCCCATGATAATTTCTCTAGCTCGTTTAGGAGTTACAGAGATTGGAACTTGGGATCCTTGCACAAACAATGTTTTTGCCAATAATTGGATATGGGTTGGAATTGGATGCTTGAGTTAAATCTTATTTAGGGCCAACTTAATATGATGCCCACAAATATGTCATTTGAAATGAGTGTCATGCAAATGGTCTTCACAAATCACAACTACAACAATCCCTCTGTTGGAGTTATAATTCTTGGGGTTGTGGAAGGAAATGGAGAAGGAGGCAAATATTTAGAAAAGAGGGAGAATGGAATGAGATGGGGTGGGATGGGATAGGATAGAATAGAGTAGAGTAGAGTAGAGTAGAGTAGAGTAGAGTAGAGTAGA
>NW_020769350.1:4257412-4279057 GCF_900518735.1 Pseudonaja textilis | reverse complement strand
TCTTCTTCTTCTTCTTCTTCTTCTTCTTCTTCTTCTTCTTCTTCTTCATCTTCATCTTCATCATCTTCATCTTCATCTTCTTTATCATCTTTCTTGCTGCCCATAGCAGGAAAAAATAATAACAATTTGTGTTAGAAAAGTACAAAACAGTTTCCGAGAAGTTAACATATTGGTTGCAAATCTATGTTCCTAATAAAAGGTCATGTGAGATATTCAACTGCTAACAATGGAAATATAACCATGCATGGGAATAAATGGAATGTAGAGTACAGAGATGGTCTTAAAGGAAATTTATGGTCAATGTGAGGAAGATGAACTTAGCCTGGGAAGAGACAAAGGTGTGAGGGAAAAAAAAAACCTCAAGGCTATCCTGCCTTCGTTCTCTTTGGTAGAAGATGGAAAGGTTTTCCAGATTCTTTTACTGTAGATTACATGAGTAAAGTAGGTGTCTAATATTTCCACCAAAGGTCTAGGCGATGCTTACAGCATTTGCTCTAAAGTTTGGTCTAATGGTTAAGGTGCTGAACTAGAAACAAGAACACTGTGAAACCTATCCACAGGTTTGGCAAGAAAGCCAACTGGGTGCCTTTGGGCCAATCAACAGGAGATGGTGAGTTCTAGTCCTGTCTTAGGTATGAAAGCTGGTTGGGTGACTTTGAGCCAATCACTAGGAGACAGTGAATTCTAGTCCCACCTTAGCTACAAAAGCTGGCTGGGTGATCTTGGGCCAATCCCCAAAACATTGTGAGCTCTAGTCTCACCTTAGACATGAAAACTGGCTGTGTGGCTTTGGGGCCAATTATCAGGAGACGTACATAAATCATGAAAAAAAATTGGCCTGTCATATAGATTCAGATAATTTAGATTCCTGGATCAAAACTTTTGTTTTAGAAGGATGGATTCCTGAAGATATTTCACCAATATATGTTCAAGTCTCAAAATTCCAGAGATTTTCTGACTGGAGAAGAATGACTGTGAGTTTCCTTAGTTTTTTTCAGTATTTTAAAAAAAAAACACTAATTAAAAGCAATTAACTAAAATTTCCAAATATAGAAAAGACATTTTAATATAAAAAAAGTCTGTGGGTCATGATTTGTTTTTCTTTGCCTTTGGTAGGGGGTACATTTGGGATTGGGTTAATGGAGACTGATTTATTTTACTTATTACTGCATTAACAGTATGCTTTGTGAATCTCAATCTCATATCAAACAAGTGGGCTCGGAAGAGGGAGAAATGTTATTTTGGTTTATTGCAAAGTCAAAATTTATACATCAGACAATTAGTTCTCTCTCCCTCCCCCCTCTTTTTCCCCTGCACAAAGCAAAAAAAAAAAAAAAAGGGAAATAATCACTATAATACTGTCTCATCAAACAGTAAAAACACACACTTCATCTTTAATGAGTGGTGCAGTGAGTTACTTGAAAATCTTTTGCCTGGATATTTAGATGATTACAGGCATGGACGTTGTCTGTTTTACAGATTACTGTCCTGATTTTACCAGTCCATACAATGAATAATTTAACAAAAACTCGTGTAAGTATCTCTTTATTATTCATTATAATGAACTGAGAGAGGAATAACAGTCTACCTGACTTCAATCCCCTCAGGGCTCAACTTAACTAGGCTGTACTTAGTTCTCAGGGAGTTAATTTGAACAAAGAGAAGGTTCTCATATTACAACTTTAGGTGATCACATCACAAGTTGAGATTAAGAAGTGTAGAAAGTGAGCTGCTGTGGAACTCAGAGGAGCGGAGTGTTGAAGAAACTTGTGAATGGAAGGAGAAAAGTGGGTCTAACAGAATAACAAGAGTTTAAAGGGAGCTTGAAGGTCCTCTAGTCCAATCCACCCTGTACTATAGACAAACTTTACTAATTTAGAACAATCTCTTCTTAAAAACTTCCAGTGATGGGGCACTCACACCTTCTGGAGTAAAGCCGTTCCAATGACAAATTATTCTATCAGAAAATTTCTCCTTGATTCTAGGCCGATTCTCTCATTGATTAGTTTTCATCCATTACTTCTTGTCCTGCTTTGGAGAATAGGTTGACCCTGTCTTCTCTGTGGTGGCCCCTAAGATATTTGAACATTGCTATCATGTCATCTCTCATTCTTCCTTTCCACTATCTTTTCTGCTATCGTATCACTGCTAATTCTTCTTTTCATTAAACTAGGCACACCCAGTTTTTGCAACTGTTCTTCATATATTTTAGCCTCCAATCCCCTAATCACCTCCTTTGCTCTTCTCTGTGCTCTTTCTAGAGTCTCAACATCTTTTTTTACATGGTGGCAACCATAACTGGATGCAATATTTCAAGTGGCGACCGGAATTTATTTAGGATGGTTGGGAGTGTCCTGGGATTACGGGATCCCCATTCATTTAACCTGGAAATAAGGAGAAACTTTCTGACAGTGAGAACAATCAACCAATGGAACAGAAGTTGCCCTTGGAAGTTGTGGGAGCTTCATCACTTGAGACTTTCAAGAAGAGATTGGACTGCCATTTGTCAGAAATGGTGTAGGGTCTCCTGCTTGGGTGGGGGGTTGGACTAGATGACCTACAAGATCCCTTCCAATCTCTCTTCTAAGACATTATTGTACTTAAGTATTTTAAGCAAAAGGCCTTGAATTTCCATTCAAAAGGAACAAACATGCAAATTCTTCCCATTAACATTTTTATTGAGTTATAAAGCATTATAACATACAAAATACAAGTAAGTAGAAAAGCAGTAGTGGGTGGAAAGGTGAAAGAGAAATGGAAAAATGAAATTTCTGAGAACATTGAACTCATTTCCAACAGGAGAAAAGGGAAAATGTATCATATGATTTGTTTTATCAATAATTTTATATTACTTTTTTTAAAAAAATAATTGCATGGATGTAGATACTTTTAGCAGGCTGTCTAAACCAGTGGTGGGATTCATTTTTTTTTTTACTACCGGTTCTGTGGGTGTGGCTTGGTGGGTGTCATGTGGCTTGGTGGGCGTGGCAGGGGAAAGGATACTGCAAAATCCCCATTCCCTCCTCACCCCACTAACCTGCTTTCCAGCTCTGTTCTCCTGTACAGGGCAACCAAAGAAGACCCAGCCGATCAGCTGGGACTTGGGAGGCAGAGAATAGATGGGGGCAGGGGCAGTCAGATGTGGTATTTGCTGGTTCTCCAAACTATTCAAAATTTTCACTACCAGTTCTCCAGAACTGGGCAGAACCTGCTGAATGCCACCCCTGGGCTAAACAATTTAAAAATAATAGAGGACAGGGACAGGGATTCGTAATATGATTTGTTCCCCACCTCTCCCGAAAGCAATAATAACCAATTCTTTTTTATTCTCTTTATTTATTTTATTAGGTGTACTGTGGATGACCGAGTGACGCGAGTAGCTTGGCTAAACCGTAGCACTATTCTTTATGCTGGAAATGATAAGTGGTCGATAGATGACAGAGTGGTCATTCTCACAAACACCAAAACTCAATACAGTATCAAGATCCATAATGTGGACATATACGATGAAGGTCCCTATACCTGCTCTGTACAGACAGACAATCATCCCAAAACATCACGAGTTCATCTTATTGTCCAAGGTAAGACTTGCTGATGAAATTAACATGAAGAGGCTCCATGATCTTTGTATAATTGTTAAGGGTTTGAGGTTCTCAGGGCTTTATTAATAAAAATGGGTTGTGGGTTCTTTTCTGGACCATCCAATTCTACCTTGAGGTCTTTTATTTAGAAATGATGGGCTTCTACTGGCTAATGATGAATGAACAAATGTCATAAGTACATAGGTTTCTTTTTATAGGTAAGGTCTTTTTAAAAGACCTCGAAAATAAGGCCTAGCACTTATTTTGGAGGAAAAAAAGAAAGTAAGACTGGGTCTTACTTTTGGGGAAATGTGGCAATAATTGACATATCTCCATCTTTTGATGTCAATTGGATTCTTGTCAATCCAGTTCTTTCATGGCATGTTCACTATTCTAGGGGAAAAAAATCGTCGTTTTTATTATTATTATTTTCTGCTGTAGTACTACATAAAAAAGTAATCAACTTTTTTCAGGCTTTGCCTGAAGTAGAGGTTATGAAGTTTGACCCCAGGATGAACATGGTATATTACAGATGAGCCTATCCTAATTATTGTGCATGAAAGTGTTTGTTTCATAGAAAAAAGGATTACCCAGGTATTACCCAGGTCTGCTTTAAATTATGTAGAAATGAAACTCTGTTTGGTTCACCCAAGGGCAAAATCTGTTATCAACCATCTCTTTCCTACCTGGTGCATGTGTCGAAGTTTTGTAGGAATAGAAGTGCTTTTAAATAAAGAAACCAACTCCAATTCAACTACCATTGAATTATCGTCTTTAGGAGAAAATATAGTGGCAATATAAAAGACCTGACAGGTGTTATAGAAGAAGAGACTTAAAAAGAACAAGTCTAACTCTTTCCACAGCAAGTAAGAAAAAGAAGACAGATTGCATAAGTATGTCAAAGTCATTGAAAACCATCAAGATATCTTGGCAGAGAACTTCAAGAGATAAATGCACATGAGAGCTCTGTTAACCCAACACGTTTGGGGAAGAATAAAAAGGACTGAACCAGTGGTGGGATTAAAAAAAAAATACTAGTAGTTCTGTGGGTGTGGCTTGGTGGGTGTGGTTGGCTTGGTGGGTGTGGCTTAGTGGGCATGGCAGGGGAAGGATACTTAAAAAATCTCCATTCCCTTCCCACCGCACTAACCTACTTTCCAGCTCCGTTCTCCTGTGCAGGGCAACAAAAGAAGACCCAGCCGATCAGCTGGGACTCAATGGGAGGCAGAGAATAGATGGGGGCAAGGCCAGTCAGAGGTGGCATTTGCCGGTTCTCTGAACTGCTCAAAGTTTCCACTACTGGTTCTCCAGAACTGGTCAGAACCTGCTGAATACCACCTCTGAACAGAACCCAATATTTTTCTGACAGGAACAACTCAAGAAAGACCAAGTTAAGGGCTAAATTAGTAGGACATTCATATCTTCTATAAGTGTGTGGCACTACAAGGATAGCTTCAATTTCACTGAGAATAAGTGATGCTGATCATCTTCAGAAGAAGTGAAGATGAAGAAAGGCTGGCTTGCTGGGTTTTTTTAAAAAAGAATTTTATTCTCATTTTTAATAAACATAATAGAAACTAAAAGAAAAAAAAAACATGAAAAAGTTCCAAAGGGCAGGAAACAAGGACAAAGTAGAGAAGGATAAATAATAATAATATAGCAATGAAAAAGAAAATAAACATATCATACAATGATGTCATCACAAATATAAACTATTTTAATAACTTATCACCATCTTAAAATATAACAAATGATATCTTCTTCCCATATCACATCTCTTATCTATAAATTAATTCTTTAAGTCAGTGTTTCTGTTCCTTAGCCACTTGAAAATATCTGGACTTCAAGTTCCAGAACATCTAGACGTCAACTGGACCCTGCTGGCTTTCTGGGAATTGAAGTCTAGGCATCTTCAAGTAGCCAAGTTTGATAAATATTTTTTTTAAGCTTTATCATTCACTCCTGATTAGTAACAAGTCCATTAAGGGTTACCAGAGATAACAACAGGACTATTTTAACCTTGATCAAATAAACCAACTTTATATCCTTTCCTTTTACTTTTAAGAACTTGACCTTTGGCCCTTTCAAATAATGCAATTCAACTCTGAGCTACAGATATTCTCTATTAATTCCCTAAAAGTTTTCTTCCTCTGCAAAAAAGAGACTTTTGTTTGTCTTCCTTACTCTAGGGGACAGATTAGAATTAATTTCACATTGTAAACCAGGGATGTCCAACCTTAGCAACTTTAAAACTTGTGGATTTCAATTCCCAGAATTCACCAGGCAGCTATGAGAAAGTCTTAAAATTGCCCAGGTTGGACAGCCTGTTGTAAACAGAAAAATCAGAAATCTCTCTTAGCTTTTTTTTAAAAAATTGGCATGCTGGGGGAAGAAACATGGTTTCAGAATTCCACATTCCACCCAACACTTCTCTGTGAAGGACCATAGAACAGAAGGAAAGCCATGAATTTGCCATATGGTTAAATAAGATTGTTGGCTTTTTTTAAAGCAAAAGAAATGCTCATGTAAGCTATAAAATGGAATATCATCAGAAATCAGACCAGGAACATTGAAATCATACATCAGCAAATCAACACCTGGTCCACACAATGAGGAAGCAAATCTATCACCTGGTTACTACCTTGTCTGTTATATTGAGGTGCATTATATTCCTGAGCAAATTATAGCAATTATTTCTAAATCTGTAGCTGTGCCTATGGATTAACGTATGCAAAGGTTTATGCCCTTGTTTTCCTCTTCATTGTTTCGCATTGGCAGCTCTGTTTAAATGCCTCCCTCCTTCCCTCCCTCCCTCTACCTCCTTCCCTTAATCAAACCCCAGCACTAATTTATCTGTGGGTTTCATAAAGAAAAGAAATGTAAGTGATTTTTTTTATGCATTCCTCCCCACCTGATGGTAAGGAGTCAAAGCTTCTTTCAAAAACAGGTTGTCCTCGACTTACAACCACAGTTGAGCCTCCCATTTCTGTTCCTAAGCGAGACATTTGCTAAGTGTCTTTTGTCCCCTTTTACAACCTTCCCGGCCACCTTCGTTAAGTGAATCCCTGCAGTTGCTAAGTTACTGACAAGGGAATCTGGCTTTCACATTGACTTTGCCTTTCACAAGGTCGCAAAACGGGATCACGTGACCCCAGGACCCTGCGTAATCGTCATAAATACGAGTCAGTTGCCAAACATCTGGATTTTGATCAGGTGATCAGGGGATGCTGCAATGGTCGTATGTGTGGAAAAAAAACAGTCATAAGTCCCTTTTTTCAAGGACATTGTAACTTTGAATGGTCACTTTGTATGGACAACTGTTATCAGTCAAGGATTACTTATAGTGCCAAAGGTGAATATTTGCCTGTGGTTTCCATTTCTTAGAGCTACATAGCAGAAGAGTTTTTCTGACTTTAGATGTGAATGTTGCATGTAAACATACTTACCTACGTACCAGTGGTGGGATTCAATTATTTTTTACTACCGGTTCTTTAGTGTGGCTTGATGGGCGTGGCACGGGAAGGATACTGTAAAATCTCCAGTCGGAAGTGGTATTTGGCGGGTCTCTGAACTACTCAAAATTTCTGCTACTGGTTCTCCCAAACTGGTCAGAACCTGCTGAATACCACCTCTGCTATGTACTCACCTGCATGTTGATATAAGTAAATAATTCACAGAGAATTAAATGACCTCTTAGTCCAGGGGTGTCAAACTCAAGGCCTGGGGGCTGAATCCAGGCTGTCATGCCCCTGTCAAAGTCTGGATCCTAGGAGGAAGACAAACAGCTGATAGGGAGTGGGAGTGTGGCTCCATTGGCTGTGGAGGAAACTGGGGAAGGGCAAAGGCTGTCTGGGCAGAGCAGGAAAGAGGTAGAACAAGGGAGAGGGAATTCAGAGGAAGACCCAGGCCCACCCCCTCTTTATCCTAGGGCACGCAGGGAAGAACGGAGAAGAGAGCAATGTGGGTTGTGTGGCTTACGGGGGAGGAAAGGGCCCTGATTCCCTTCATCAGGCACACCTGAAAAGAGAGTTTAAAAGAGATGCATGCTGAGTGCGGCAGCTGCTGGGAACAAACATGAGTTTATCTTGTGTTGACTTTGGTTATCCGCATTCCTGATGTCCTCCCAACCATGTTGAATTACTGCTTTGCCTTCATGTCTGGAATCCCTTCTCTTGCCCTGCCGGACTAATTACCTCATTTTGCCTTGTTTGGACTTATAGTTACAGTTTTTGTTAACCACATTTTGGACTCGATTCTCTGTTCCTGGGAGAGTTTTTCTCCAGCCAGAAGGTAACCACAACACTGGGGACAAAGTTGGAGCTAATCAAGGGACTCCTACTCATCATCTGACTGTGTTGCCTTTGTGCCACCCCCTTTGGGTCATCACACGGCCTGTGGGGTGATTAGATCTGGCCTGCAGAGCCATCCTGGAAACAGCAAAGGACCAGCCCACGGTGCCTGTGCCAGCGAAAATGGAACGCCCCTCCTGAGCTTTGTTTTCACTGGCAGAGGTTTGCAGGAGGCTGTTGCAGTTGAAAACGGAGCTCGGGGAGTCCATTTTCACTGGCAAAGTGCTCAGGACAGCAAAACTGGAGCTCCAGGGGGCTGCAGGAGGCTGTCACATACGCCCCCCCCCCCAGCTCCATTTTCACAGGCAGGAGGGTCTTTGAGGCCGAAAATGAAGCTCAGGAACCCGTTTTCACTGGCAGAGTGCTCGGGCCTCCCCAGGCGCCCCTGACACCAGTGATGTCAATCTGGCCACAGCCCCCACAGCCTCCCGAGGTCAAACGCAATCTTGATGCGGCCCTCAACTAAATTGAGTGTTAGTCCATTAGCCCAGGAAAAATTCTTGTTTCTCCTTCTTAGTGCTTCCCCCCTCCCTTACTCTCTACCCCATTGTCCCAAGTGCTAAATAGAATTAAGAATGTTCTCCTCCTGCCCACCTTCAATTAGAAAGAAACTCCGGAGGGCTGGCTTCTTAGCAACTGCTATTGGCTTTTGTCCAGTCTATAGATTAATTTTTCAGCGTTAGTGTTAGTTCAGGTTAGATAAAGATAATGAAAGTTTCCTAATCCTCTTAAAGAAGATTTATCTGGCTGAGTAGAAAGCTCTTGCTGTACAATAAGGCATGTATAAAACCTTCCCTTTAATTTCAAACAGCTGATGGATATTGACTTTGCAATGAGTCACTCTGAATTGGGGAGG
Source organism: Pseudonaja textilis (assembly GCF_900518735.1). The sequence goes on along the minus strand of NW_020769350.1, from coordinate 4,270,271 downwards.
GAAGATCCTGCGCTTTAGCTTTTTTCCCTTCCTTTTAGAGGAAAAATAAAACTTTATGAAACTATTATTAAAATAATTTCTTCCTTTGTGCTTCCTTTAAGGAGAGACAAGTGGCCTTTCTGAGCTTCTTGGGTGAGAAATCAGTCTTTCTTATAGGAGAAAAATACAACCCCCTGTAGCTATCTCTTATTTATTTTTAATTTTATTTCATATATTTATTAAATTTAGATGCCACCCCTCTATCCAAAGCTATTTCTGGGTGTCTGTCTTTCATTTAATATTTAGATATTAATTCAATATTTTTATTTAGTTCATTGTGTATACACTAAGTAAGCAGTACTTGTAAGTGTATTTATTTGAACAATCTGGAGTGCTTGGTGCTCTCTGAGCTTGGTGGTTTCTTTGGAGATGTCTCATTAACCAACTAGCTAACATCATCAGTGTTAGAAGGGAGTAAGTTATGCTACCTTCTAGCACTGATGATGTTCCCTAGTTTGGTAATGAAATGTCTGCAAGAAAACCACCAACATCAGAGAGCACCAAAGACCCACACAATCCTCTTCCCCCTCCTCTCCTTCTCCACTCTGCAAGCCTCATTCCCTTCTTGCACTGATGATGTTACCTAGCTGGGTAATAAAATGTCTGCAAGAAAACCGCCAAGTTCAGAAAGCAGCAAAGACCCCACATAACTTGTATTGTGTATGTTTTTTGTGGGTGGCATAGTGAAGGAAAGATATAAGTCCAAAATTATTCTGGTAGACTGTTGCTTTGGATATTCTGTACAATAGCTTGTGTTTCTGGTGATGTTGTTATCCACTGGTATGCCCACCCTCACTCCCTTCAAATAATATAGAATTCTAGTCCATATGGAAGTATTGCTTCTTTCACTATCAGTAGCATTTCAACTGAATTTCTTATTCTTTTCACTAATGCTGTATGTTTTGTCACTCTATCTCACAAGATGTATTCTTGCTGGTAAAAAAAAAAAAGATTTAAAGACATTAGTATCTTATCTTTGACCATTGTTTTTTTTCAATGCAGGGAATAAGAAATCCCCTTTAAATATTCCTTTCAAATGATATGACAGTTTAAGTAAAATTCTCATGGGTAGGCACAGGAATGCTTGTGCATAATTATTTACAAGGTGATCCAGGAATGGGTGTAAAATTCCTGGCTTTTAGCAACAGTCTGAAATTTAGTTGGCCTCTTGTGTTTCAGTTAAATCTCAAAGAAGGACATCATCAAAATATCCTCCCAAAAGACTTTTTCATACTGAGTAGCCAAAGAGGTGTTTTAAATTTATTTATTTATATTTTTTCTTTGCATACAGTAAGTGCTTGGTGAACAGCGTACTGTCTGAGTCAGTTGCTTAACTTGCTTACATAATAATACTTTTAAAAATCCTAATTTCGACCTCTGTTATCCAACCATTGATAAAACAAATCCCATATTTGATTAACAGATTACAGATTAACAGAGTTGGAAGGGACCTTGTAGGTCATCTAGTCCAACCCCCCACCCAAGCAGGAGACACTACACCATATCTGACAAATGGCAGTCCAGTCTCTTCTTGAAAGTCTTAAGTGATGAAGCTCCCACAGCTTCTGAAGACAACTTCTGTTCCATTGGTTGATTGTTCTTACTGTTAGAAAATTTCTCATTTCCAGGTTGAATCTCTCCTTGATCAGTTTCCATCCATTATTCCTTGTCTGACCTACAGGCGCTTTAGAAAATAGCTTGACCCCTTCCTCCCTGTGGCAGCCCCTCAAATATTGAAAGACTGCTATCATGTCTCCCCTGGTCCTTCTCTTCACTAGACTAGCCAAGCCCAGTTCCTGTAGCCATTCTTCATATGTTTTAGCCTCCAGTCCCCTAATCATCCTGGTTGCTCTTCTCTGCACTTTTTCTAGAGTCTCGACATCTTTTTTATAGTGTAGTGACCAAAACTGGATGCAGAACTCTAGGTGTGATCTTACTAAGGCTTTATAGAGTGGTTTTAGTACCTCACTTGATCTTGATTGTATTCCTCTGTTAATTCAACTTAGGGTTGCATTGGCTTTTGGAGGGGCTGTTGCTGTACACTGCTGGCTCCTATTTAGCTGATAGTACTCTTGTCTCTTCCTTTTCTTTTATCTTCAATGTTAGTCTGTCCATTTCTGCACAAAGAGGTTATGTTGTTGGTTTGTGCTCTGAGCTTGGTGATTTGGCTGAAAACATTTCTTCCCCATTTGAGGAGGCCTCTTCAATGCACTTCGGATCAACAAGATGTCTCCTAGAATGGGGAAGAAACATTTGCAGCCCAATTGCCAAGCTTGGAGCTCAAACCAACAACATGACTACCAATCCAAGCTACTAATATTCAAAGACATTTCAAGTCCCAAAGGTTCCAGAAATGGTGAGAAATGTGCAGTAGGCAATAAAACAAAACAAAACAAACCAGAGCCCACTTCAAACAGGAATGTGATCTCAGTGGTATCTGCACCAAGAAACCTTCTAAGCAAATTTGCAAGCTCTCTAGATAGAAAAGGGATAGAAACACAGAAGCTTCCTAGACAGAGTAGAGAAGTTTGGAGAAATTCTGAGACGTATTTCAGAACATATTTAAATTACAACAACACACAACTCTTTTTCTGATGTCCGGAGTCTATCGGAAGTCCTCGAATAACCACCACAACTGAGCCCAGCATTCAGTTGCTAAGCAACACAGCCGTGAAGTGAGTTGGGCCCCATTTTCTCACCTTTCTTCCCGGAAGCTGTTAAGTGAAACACTGCAGTTTTGAAGTTAGTAATATGGTTGCTAAGGGAATCTGGCTCCTTTGTTGATTTTGCTTGTCAGAAAGTCGCAAAAGGGGATCACATGACCCCAGGACACTGCAACCTTCATAAATATGAGTCAATTGTCAATCGTCTTAATTTAAACCATGTGACCATGCAGATGTTGCAATGGTGGTAAGTGGGAAAACAGTCATAAGTCACGTTTCTCAGTGCCATTGTAACTTGAACAGACATTAAACAAATGGATGCAATGGATGCAACTTCCTGCATTGTCTTTATTAGTATGATAGTCTATCATGGATGGCAACTTTAAAACGTATAGACTTCAACTCCCAGAGTTCCTCAGCCACCTTTGCTTCTTTGCTTCCTCAGCTTTGCTGGCTGAGGAACTCTGGGAGTCGAAGTCCACAAGTCTTAAAGTTGCCAAGTTTGGAGACCCCTGATAGATTAAATGACAGGGACAGGTTAATATCTGCACCACCAATCACTGGGATTGATGGAAATACCAACCCAGATAAAACTACTGCTTAGCAGCAAATTTAGGCTAATAATCTGAATAGAATCTGTTTTGCGCGCTCATTGGCCAGCCAATTAATTACCCATTAGCGGCCATGTTTGTGTCCATTTATATTTGTGTTTTCCAAAATGTAAAAGTTGTCCGGTTAGATTATTGATTCTTTGTCTCTCTACTCAATCTGGTTTTAATTGCACCACTGTAAGGTCCAGCCTTTTCTAGCCAGGAAACCCTGTGATAAATCTGTCATGGACTCAGCAATCAACAATAAACGCGTCTCTTCATGTCATTATTAATATGTCTCCTGGATTAGTTCATTATAGCCGTTAACCACGGTTTATAAGAGTTAGGATGGCAAACTGCCAGCATTAAAGTGAAGGTTACCCCCTCCCCCCCGAATCCAGTTGCTATTTGATTGGATTGACGGCTTAAACTGTTTGGCTAGGAGAGCAAAAGGGAAATGGAAAGCAACTGAGAATTTAATTTAATAAAGTTACAGTGCTACCTCGGTACTCAGCTACAGACATTTAAAGGTTCCCCTCACACATATGTGCTAGTCATTCCCAACTCTTGGGGGCAGTGCTCATCTCCATTATAGGGCCGAAGAGCCAGCGCTGTCCGAAGATGTCTCCGTGGTCATGTGGCCGGCAGGACTAAAAGCCAAAGGCACACAGAATGCTGTTCCCTTCCCACCAAAAGGGTCCCTATTTTTCTACTTGCGTTTTTTACATGCTTTCGAACTGCTAAGTTGGCAGAAGTTGGGACAAGTAACGGGAGCTCACTCCGTGACGGGGTGCTGGGGATTCGAACTGCCGAACTGCCAACCTTTCTGATCAACAAGCTCAATGTCTTAGCCCCTGAGCCACTGCATCCCACAGACATTTATTTTTATTTATTTATTTGTTTGTTTGTTTGTTTATTTGTTTGTTTAATTATTTAATGATTGTAAGTGTCCCACAGACATTTACAACAGTTCATTTAGTGATTGTTCAAAGTTACAACAGCACAGAAACAAAGTAACTTATGACCGTTTTTCACACTTACGACCATTGCAGCGTCCTCATTATTATGCAATCAAAAATTCGGATGCTTAGCAACTGACTTATATCTATGACTCTTTGGAGATTCTCAGTCATCCAGGTCATGGATCTCCAAAAGGTGCTTTTTTCAAGAGGCACCTGGACTTTCTGGTTTTTCTTTGAAACAACCACTTCATATACACCAGGACTAGATTCACAATCCATCTGCATGTAAGACACAAAGGCTACTCTTTTGAAGACAACAAAGTCCATATTTTGGACAGAGGGGATCGCTGGTCAGAGCAGCGATCTGGCAGTCAAAGAGGCCATCTATGTCCAAATTGAACAGCCCTCAGTCAACAGAGTGTGAGGGATACAACATCATCTATCTCCAGTCTACAACACAGTCCCTTCAGCAGTTCCAAGAAGGCTCCACACCCATTTGCCCCATTCAGGTGACCCTGAGGACACAGATAAACCTCCAGGTGACCTCAACGACCCTCTAAAAGGATGCAAATGACCAGCTGTCTGCAAGGAACATAAATCCTTCCATTCCCCACCTTCCATTCAGAGCTGAAGAAGCTTCTTGGATGAGAAGCAAAATGTCTTTAAAGAGAAACCAGTAAGTCCAGTTGCCTCTTGAAAAAAGCACCTTTGGGACATATTTATGACAGTTGCAATATCCTGGGAGTCCTTTGATTCGCTTTTTTGGCAACCTTCTGACAAGCAAAGTCAATGGAAAAGCCAGATTCGCTTAACAACTGGGTTACTAATTTACTAAGAGTTGCAGTGTTTCACTTAACAACTGTAGCAAGAAAAGTCGCAAAAGGGGGGCAAAACTTACTGAAATGCCTCACTTAGCAACCAATAGTTTCGGCTCAATTGTGGTCATACGTTGAGGACTGCGTGTACTTTGAAAGTCATCTAATTTCATTTGGACATGAAAATCTTGTCTCGACACTCATCATTTGTTTGGTACTCGACACACAAACTAGAATTTGTCAGTGTAGGCTGTCTAGTAACTCACTACATTATTCCTTCTGGGAAAATTTTTATTGGTTCTCATTATTTTTGGTACTCATTGCTCCTCCCGGAACCAATTAACATTGAGTACCGAGATACCAGTGTAGAATGCAAGATGGCTACTTCTCTGTGTACATATGTAGATGCACAGAGATACAAGCAGATATTGTGATAATGAAGCATATTATTGCACTGAATACACCCTTCTGTTCCCCCTTCCATCTATTCCCACCTCTCATCTGACTATCAGATGTGCTCTAATAAATCTGAAATATTTACTGCAAATCTGGAAGTGAAGATGTACAATATGCCCTGATGATGTGAAACGTATTGCAATGCCATCCTTCAAAGGACTGGATTTAAATTTAGCCACGTTTTCAAGAAAGCAAAGGCATTTGCTGCAGAGAATTTTGGATCCAACCCAATGATTTTTTTTTTTTAAATGCCTTCTAATCTGAAAAAAAAAAAAAGATGGGTGATTGTGGCTTTATTTAAGGTATCAATTGCACCCTCTTTGGTGGTTCATAACCAGAACAACCACACAGTGATTTTTTCCCCCCTGCATTGGGTTCCAGGGCACTTGCTCTAATCCAAAACCTTTTGAGAAGAGTCATGCTTTCAAGGCGGGTCTGACTCGGATTAGATTTTATCCAAGGTGAGACGGGTGCTGATGAGACACAACCTTAACCTTCCTAAGAGCTTTTTCCCCCCAAAAAATTCCAGTATCTTCCTTTTCTTTCTTGTCTCAGGCATTACCTGTCTACAAAATAAGTAGTCCAGAATATGTCTTGCTTAATGGAAGCATAGCTTAACTGTATATAGAACCTGTGCTTTGCATGCAGAAGATTCTATATTGTAACATGAAGGCTTTTTAGATAGCACTGGAAAAGGATTTGTCCAAACAACTCCCTTCCTTCCTTCCTTCCTTCCTTCCTTCCTTCCTTCCTTGTTCCCTCCCTCTCTTCCTCTTCCATTTTCCTCCTCCCCCTCCTCTCATCATTTCCTCCTTCCTCTTCCCTTCTTCTTCCTCCCTCTCCTCCCTCCTCTCCTTCCTTCCTTCCTTCCTTCCTTCCTTCTTCCCTCCCTCCTTCCCTCTCTCCCTCTTCCATTTTCCTCCTCCCCCTCCTCCCATCATTTCCTCCTTCCTCTTCCCTTCTTCTTCCTCCCTCTCCTCCCTCCTCTCCTTCCTTCCTTCCTTCCTTCCTTCCTTCCTTCCTTCCTTCCTTCTTCCCTCCCTCCTTCCCTCTTTCCCTCTTCCATTTTCCTCCTCCCCCTCCTCCCATCATTTCCTCCTTCCTCTTCCCTTCTTCTTCCTCCCTATCCTTCCTCCTCTCCTTCCTTCCTTCCTTCCTTCCTTCCTTCCTTCCTTCCTTCCTTCCTTCTCCTCTCCTACTATTTGCAATGTTTAGCCCCAAAAGTCAGCTGTAGAGATGTTTCCAAAATCTGGGTGACTGCTATATAGAAGCAAAGTAGCATAGGAAACTCAAACTGCTTTGCCATTGTTTTGCAACCCAGATTGGATAGGCTTAATCAAAAGCTGGTTTACACTTCTCATTCCTGAAAATCTTGTACATAGGAGCTCCCGTCAAGGGCAATAATTATTATTAAGCCCCACAGTGGATGTGATCATGTCCTGCAGCTGTGCGATACCAGAGTGGATTTTTGTTTTTCTTTCAGGAGTCCTATTCTTCACCATATCTACTTTTATTTCCCTTGTTGATCTTCGAAAGTAAATGGCAAATCATGATTCTATTTGTCAGAGACACGATTTCTGGTATTTGATGGTGCATCAGTAAGAGTCATCAAAAGGGGTCCAGTTATAGTTTGTGTGGTTGATGTTAGCAAACAACCAACAATAGAAGTTACCACGGACAGCGTGAATCAACAGGAACCTATCTCTCTTTATAACTCTTCAAACTGGCTGTTCTTTCCACAACTGCAAAATCATCTTTCACTCTACAATGTGTGGTAGAGTGCTTGTTTTAGGCTCTGCATCTTTCCGTATTTAGATCTCAAATTGTAGAAATGTGAGAAAGGAAGAAAGACAGACAATTTATCTCCATGTATCTAAACCATGCTTGATCCCATATATATCTATTATGTCTCCCCTCCATTCTGAGCCAGACTTCCCCATGACTGTGATTCCTCCCCCCTCAAAATAGAACCGCACCACTCCTATAATCATTTGGGTTGCCCTATTTTCTGCCTTTTGTAGCTCTGTAATAAATTTAAGGTGTGATGGCCAAAACTGTACCCTGTACAGTACTCTAAGTGTAGTCTTGCCATAGATTTGTATGAGGGCTATTACTCCAGCAATTCCACCTTCAATTTTCTTTGCTATGATTCCAAATTTGTCTCTCTTCAGTAGATACATCAGGGTAACATTTTCGTTTTGCTTTTCACACCGATTCAGATTTCCTTTTCTGTTCAATTACTGCCAAGTTCAAATAGCATAATGCTGGGGTTAGTAACCTTAACAACTTTGCGTCTTCTGGACTTCAACACCCAGAGTTCCTCAGCCAGCAGCCAGAAAAGGCAAGAAACAATGGAAGGAAACTAACCAAATTTCCTAACAGTGAGAACAATCAACCAATGAAACAGCTTGCCTTCAAAAGCTGTTGGGTGCCCCAACACTGGAAGTTTTTAAGAAGAGATTGGATAACCATTTGTCTGAAGTGGTGTAGGGTTTCCTGCCTAGGCAGGGGGGTTGGACTAGAAGACCTCCAAGGTTCCTTCCAACTCTGTTGTTCTAACTACTCTATCACCGAAGGCTTTCAAAAAGAGACTGAATAACCATTTATCTGAAATGGTATAGGGTCTCGTGCTTGAGCAGAGCATTGGACTAGATGATCTCTGAGGACCCTTCCAACTCTATTATTCTATGCTCTGCCTTAATCCGCATCACTGTACTCAACTTAAAAAAGTATTCTCCCAGTATTGATCCCCGAGTTACTTAGTTCTAGAATTGTTGATTTATTCTTGCTCCTTATTTCCTGGGTTTTTTTAACAGCTGTCTATCCATAGGAATATCTGTTCTTACATTCCATGATATCTCTCAGGCACGGACAACTGGATCCACATGTGAACAACTTAATTTAATTCTTTTTTTGCTAAAGCCTAGACTCAGGAATCTTCTAAGAGTAACAGTTTGCACCCAAGTAAAAGAATAGAATAGAATAGAATAGAATAGAATAGAATAGAATAGAATAGAATAGAATAGAATAGAATAGAATAGAATCCTTTATAGGCCAGGTGTGTTTGGACACACAAGGAATTTGTCTTGGAAGATAAGGTTCAATGTCATTCAAGGGCAGTTTGACTTCACGCTCGTATGACAACACACAGATTCTAAACTAATTCCCCTTTTGACTCCAATTCCTCCTGCCAGTCTCTCTCCAACAGCTTCTGAGTTTGTCCCTTTAGTAAGGATCTTGTCCTAGTAAACTACTTTCCTCATGCAAGAATAGGTTTGTTTGTTTGTTTTAAATCCAGACTTGAAAAAAGGATGAACAAAGATAAATAATGGAAAAAGGATGAGAAGGGGTATCAGAAGGTTTTTTAAACCATAGCAACTCTATATACAGTATTAACAAGAGTTCTCTCTGGCAGTAAATAAAATGCAACCCAAATAATGTCACTTGAGATTTTAAAAACGTTGCAAAATCTATTTTTCCTTTGATGTATTCACAGGTGGTTGCAAAAAGGGAAAAAAAGGTCTAACTAGCTTCACACCTTTTTATTAAACTGCACTCTCACTGACATAAAATAAGATGAGGGAGAAGGGAAAAAAAATTAAAAATAAACAGTGAAAATCAATTTAAGTTGCCACCATTAAAATGAAGCCTGGGGAAGTGAAATAGGAATCTTTCAAAACAAAGGAAATTGTCACCCATCATGGTAAGAGAGACTGGTGACAAGATGGAGCCTAAATTTTAGCTCTAAGCAACATTTTAGACCGTCTGAACAATAAAAAGGATAATGATGGAGAAATATATTTGTAGAACACCAGAAATACTTTATAGGAGGGGTGAGTTTTGGCTATCATCTCATCCAACATTCTGTTTTATGTCAGAGCTATCCAGATGCCTCACAGAGTGGCAAAATTAATTAATTGGATGGTTGCTAATGAGATATCTGTCAAGAATATTTAAAAAAAAAACAAATTTATGGACAAATTGATCTATTATTTTCAGTCCCATCAATTCATTCACCCTCATCTCCCCATGAACTGCAAAATGGTTAATTTGTGTGAGAAATTGTACTTAAACATGTATTTACAGATTTCAAAACTTAGTTTTCCCTTCAGAAACACACATGCTTAAACCTAATTTGAGCATCTCTAACAAGACTGTTGCTGAGTGAAAGAAAACAGACTCTTTTTTTCTAAAGATGGGCAGGGCCAAACCTCCTAAATTTAGATTAAAAACGTTTTTGAAGAAAGCTAATAATCTATCATCTTGTGGGTCGGTCGGTCGGTCTGTCTGTCTGTCTGTCTGTCTGTCCGTCTGTCCGTCCGTCCATCCATCCATCCATCCATCCATCTATACATACATACATACGTGTGTGTGTGTGTGTGTGTGTGTGTGTGTGTGTGTGTGTTTTCCCACATCTTTATAGTTGTGCTTTTAAAGTTGTAGTGACGTTTCGGCAGAATCTCATCTGCCATCATCAGGCTCGTGTATTCAGTTCATCTTTGTTGTGTGTGTCAGGCTTTCGCAGCCGTTTCTGTTTTAAATTTGGTGCTAGCCTCATGCTTTGTTTGCATGGTTTTTTCTTCATCCTGATTGGTTGGGAGTCTTGGTCTGTGTTTATTAGTCTTGGAGTTGGCTGTGTTCTGCTTGATTGGTGTTTCTAATAACTTCTGTCTGTTTTGTAGCTTTCTTTTGTCTTGATTGGCTGGCAACATTGTGTTTCGTGTATTGGGGGCTTTCAGTGCGGCTTGACTTCAGGTGAATGGCTGGCTATTGTTTATTGAGAAGTTAGGTTCCATCTGGGTGGCTGACTGGGGTGTGTTTGGGCTGGAGTTATCGGGGGGGGGGTCTGTTTGTGCCCAGATGTTTGCTTGGCTTATGGTATAGAAATTTTTTTGTTTGTGACTGCAGGCTTCCAGATAATTAGATTTCAGAGAGTTATTAGGACTGCAGAAAAAACAATTACTACCAATCTGCCTTCAATCAAGGACCTGTATACTGCATGAGTCCAAAAGAGGGCTGTGAAAATATTTACAGACCCCCCACATCCCGGACATAAACTGTTTCAACTCCTTCCCTCAAAACGATGCTTCAGAGCACTGCACACCAGAACAACTAGACACAAGGACAGTTTTTTTCCTGAAAGCCATCACTCTGCTAAACAAATAATTCCCTCAACTATTACAACTATTACAAAATCTGCACTACTATTACTGTTAAATCTTGTCATCACTCCTTATTACCCATCCCCTCCCATTTATGACTTCTATTCTATTCTATTCTATTCTATTCTATTCTATTCTATAATTGACAGTCTGGTGGAGTCATCTCTTGTATTCATGCTTTCAGGTCTTTTTTCAATCTCTATGGCTTCTCTGATAATTCTGTAGCTGGGGTTTTCTATAGTGGCTAGGGTTTTGGTGCCATTGAAGTCGATGCTATGACCTGTGGCTTTCATGTGTTGGGACTAGTGAAAAACTAGGACACACCATATACCAGAAGAAAACACATACCAACCGCTACCTCAATGCCCAATCCCACCACCACCCAACACAGATAAACTCCATAGCCCAAACACTAATTGCCAGAACCAAAGGCCTGGCAGACAAGGAACACATAAAGACTGTGTGACTCCTTCATGTGATCCCTCCCCCTGCGCATGTGCACACATCTCCCGCATGCACCCTGCCCCCGTGCAACCTGAAAATCTGCTGGTTGGTAGGAGGAGCACACACATACACAGTGGGATTGAGCTGGGGTGATGGCATGCACGCTGGCAGAGATGGCTGTGCATGGCACTTCTAGCATGCATGCCATAGGTTTGTCATCACGGCCCTATACCATTCCAGACAAATGGTTGTCCCATTTCTTCTTAATACCCTCCAGTGCTGGAGCACCCACAATTTCTGGAGGCAAGCTGTTCCACTGGTTGATGGCTCTCACTGTTAGTAAATTTCTCCTAAGTTCCAGGTTGCTTCTCTCCATGATCAGTTCCCATTCCTTGTTTCTTGTCTTGCCTTTTTTAGCACTTTGGAAAAGAGTTTGACCCTGTTCTGACACACATCCTTTCCCAACAAATCAAACACAATCCAAAAGGAACAGAAACCTTGTAATGCTTTTACAAAATAATTAGCTGTGATAAGCACAAGCCTTGCCAAACTGTGTGAGACTTGCCAAAAGATAACAGACAAGAAATAATTTGCAAAATAAGAATCTTCAAATACAAACTCAGGATACTGGAATGCACACGAGGCTTGAGTTTCAAAACATCTTTGCTTCCTGCAAAGAACGTCTGATTCACAGCTGGCTTTTATCTTCTTGAAGGAGGGGCCATTACCTTGCAGCCTTACTCCTGAGTTGCCCATGCTGCTGCAGCTGCTCTTTTTTTTGAGCAATCCTGCATGCACGTGCACTTGGCACAGGCTCCTCGGGAACCTCCTCTTCGCTGCTGCCAGCCCCCACAATCTCTGAAGGCAGCAGTCCACTCCCTAATGGTCCTGGCCCTCACCTGAGTCCTCACTCTCCTCAGCCATCCACACCTGCTGCTGGCTAACCACAACAGACTCTCATGACTTTGTAGGAGCCCATCAAATCTTGGATGAAGGTCTTTCTCCAGTGCCAAGGTCACAATCCTGCAATTGCAACAGAAGGACCTAGCTGTGTCTCTGATACTTTGTCAGCCATCACAGTCCATCTTGTTTTTAGATGTGGTGTCATGATTTGCCAGTCGTACTTGTTTCGACAGCAACAGGCCTCTATGGAAATCTGTTTATCAGTTATGTTCAGCGCTACCAATAAATTAAAAGAAGTAGGAGGAACACCCCAGCATACCTGAATAATTACTACAAAGCTGAATTAAATAAAAAAAGGGAAGGTGATGGGATGGAGAGAGTTGTTTCTCCCATTATACTTTTTTTTTTCAGACAAAAATGAGCATTTTATAGTACATACAAATCACTCCCTGGGAAGCTTTTCTACTTCCTTAATTGTTCATAAATTTAGTGACAGGTGGTTACACAGTAGGTGCACAGGATTATTTTCATTTTTATGGCAGGCATTCACTTAACGAGGAAAAAAAAAGTCAGGTCAGGCGCAAAAGACGGTCCCCAGGTTGATGTGTCATGGCAAACTGCAGGAAGGTTGGGTGGAAATTCTAAGTTAAATTTTCTAAACTGTCTTTGTCCTCAGATGCCCCCTTGGTGAAATCTGAGACACAATTTAAGCTACAGGTGCCCAACCTTAGCAAATTTAAGACTTGTGGACTTCAGCTCCCAGAATTCCCCAGCCAGCCATGCATGGAGGTTAAGAGTCTGAAAGCTTACCTCAGAAGTGTCCAA
>NW_020769350.1:4236299-4257402 GCF_900518735.1 Pseudonaja textilis | reverse complement strand
CCAACCTTAGCAAATTTAAGACTTGTGGACTTCAACTCCCAGAATTCATGGCTATTCTGACCCAGCCTTCGCAGAAGCAAGAAACAAGACTCCTCACAAAGGAAAACCTTTCTTCATTTACACATTGGGAATTAACTGCATTCACCAACAGAAAGTCCAGGCAAGAGTCCTGCAAGGAGTTAACTAAAGCAATAGTCCTTATCAGCTCGTTATGATAAATGCAAGGCTGTGAACTCCCAGCCAGGAGGCTGCAAATTAAGTCAGTTCAAACAGAGAAATAGATAAACCTCAGATCTGGCGAGGCAGTTTTTGTAGCACGAAACACACAAGGGCAAACTTTCCAGAAATGCAAACAGTTATCTGCGACAACCAAACCACTCTCCTTTCCTCCTATTTATTCCCCAGCCAGGGAGGAGGCCATTCAGCATCGACATTTGTTTTGCTTCCTGAACCAGCTCATTGTTCACCTCTCCTATATGCTCTGCACATATGCGCATCTGGAACAGGCCCCGGCTGTTCCTCCTCCTCACTCATGTCTGACTCCAAAGGCGGCTAACTCTCTGGCTGGGAAATGCCGGACGGCCCTGGCTCTATCTCTGTGTCTGACATTAAGCATCCATCAGAGTCTTCCCCAGGCTCCAGAACTGGCCCAGTTTCTACCCTAACCTCCTCATCATCTGAGTCTGCTGCCAGCTCTGCTGGCAGCTGGCAGGCCACAACAAGGAGCTAGCGGGGGAATTCTGGGAGTTGAAGTCCACCAGTCTTAAAGTTGCCAAGGTTGGACATTTCTGAGATAGGCGTTCACACTCCCAACCTAAGAAAAAGACGCTGCTCCCATGTGTGTTAACTTTGGGCTCAGATGTACAAGAACCACACAAAAGCAAACAGCCAAAGATTCAAACCCTTCTATAAAAGGTTAAAGGATGATTTGGTATTGATTGTATTTTTTTTATAAGTCTGAATTCCAGTCATGGCACAGGTGAATTACTCAGAATTGTTGCTCTCCTGGCTTCTGCTTTTATTGTATTTGTAGGATTAGAGATGCTTTGGAGAATTAAAGATGAAATTTGACCTTTGCAAATTTCGGTAACATTGATTTGATCTTGCTGCTCTTGAGAAATGTAGACCAGAATTAGGTTAATGTTTCCCAAATCTCTGACACCATTTTTTTTCTTTTTTAATCTCTAAAGAAGCAGCAGCAGAATTTATATTTAAAGCCACATACATGTTTTTCTCCAAAAATATATCTAGGAATGTATCATCTAACTTTGCATTCACTGAGAAATTGGGGTGGATTTTGCTAAACAGGGGGAGAAAATATTTATGTAAAAATGGGGGAATAATAGAAATGGCTGAATTGATGTAGAAACTGCCCCAATTTTTTAAAAAAAAATGATTTGTCCACTTTGAATGGACTATTATGTAATGGTAATACAAGCCTCGTTAGTATAATTAATTTTTGTTTATTTTTCCTTATTTATTTGTTGAACTTAGATTCTGCCCATCTCACTCACCATGGCTGTGGCTTTTTGGTCAGAGTCTCTTTACGCTCTCTTCTTAAAATGCCCTAAAATGTTAGACTCTATATAGAAAAGAGGAAAAGAAACTCAGGAAAAGAAATAATATATTATATGACTTATCTGTGCTCAGCTTTGCCTTGATGAATCACTTCCTACCATGGAAGCAATAAAGGTAGTCCTCAACTTACAACTACAACAGAGATCAGAATTTCCATTGCTTAAGCAAGGCAGTTATTAAGAGAGTTGTACAGCCTTTAAATCATGATTTTTAAGCAAATTCCTGTAGTTGTTAAGTGAATTACACAGTTGTTAAGTGAATCCAGCTTCCCCCATTGACTTTGCTTTTCGGATGCCGGCTAAAAAGGTCAGAAATGGTCATCCTATCATACTTAGATGCTGCAACCATTCTAAATACATGCTGGTTGCTAAGCGCCCAAATTTATATCATGTGATTGTGGGGATTCTGCAACAATCATAAATGCAAGGACCAGTTTATTCTTTTTTTTTTCCCCAATGCTTTTGAAATTTCAGTCACTGAATGAATGAGTATAAATCAAGGACTACTTGTAATCCATTGGAGAAGGAGACCCTCTCAACATTGAATTGGATAGCTAGATCCAGTTAGAATAACATAGTAGCATTAAGGCTTAATTTACAGGGAAGACAAAAACAATAGTCCCGTACTAAATATGTAACGGTGGAGTGGCAGTTCAGTGGTTAATGTGCCACCAATTTTGGTCCCCATGCTACAAAAAAGATGTTGGGGCCTTGGAAAAAGTTCAGAGAAGGGCAACCAAGATGATCAAAGGCCCGGAGACTAAAATGTGTGAAGAACGGCTGTAGGATTTGGGTCTGGCTAGTCTACAGAAAAGAAGAATTAGGGGAGATATGATAGCAGTATTCCAGTAATTGAGGGGCTGCCACAAAGGAGAAGGGCTCAGATTATTCTCCAAAGCACCAGAAGGCAGGACAAGAAACAATGGTTGGAAACTAGTCAAAGAGAGAAGCAACCTGAAATTAAGGAGGAACTTCCTAACAGTGAGGACAATTAACCAATGGAATAGCTTGCCTCCAGAAATCATGGGTGCTCTATCACTGGAGGTTTTTAAGAAGAAACTAGACAGCCACTTATATGAAATAGTATAGGTTCTCTTGCTTGAACAGGGGGCTGGACTAGAAGACCTCAAAAGTCCTATGCTATGCTATGCTACGCTACGCTACGCTACGCTACGCTATGCTACGCTATTCTATCCTATCCTATCCTATCCTATCTTATCCTAACATTGGGCTTGTTGGCTGGAAAGTTGACAGCCCATGTTCGAGTCCCGATGGCCATGTTATGGGGGTGAGCTCCCATCCTCACCCAGCTTCTGACAACTAGCAGTTTGAAAGCATGCAAATAAGAGTAGATAAATAGGTACCATTTAGGTGGGAAGGTCACGGTGCTCCATGATGTCATGTTGGCCACATGACCACAGAAACATCTTCGGACAGCACTGACTCAAGCGCCTTGAAACAGAGATGAGCACCATCTCCTTATATTTAGCAATGACTAGTGAAGTAAAATCTGCAGGGGCTCCTTTACCATCACACCCCCCCTTTTTTTTCTTCTTTTTTTTATAAAATAGGTTACTTTAGTGTCTGGGTGTATTGTGGCTTTCAAAAACATTTTATCTGCCTGGCTGAATCGGAGTTGAATCTGAGCCTGTGATAGTTTAGATGTATTTCCGTAAAAGGCTCTTTGTTATTGCGATATTGTGGAGCATGTTGAAGTCCTTGTGAAAGATAAAATAGGTTGTTACTGGCTTCACTCTTTGCTTCTCATGTGTGAAGCTATGATTGAAAGGTGGTTGTATAAGTTATTGTGCAGATTGCAAATGCTGTTCCTGAGGTTTTTCTTCAAATCAGTTCTATTTGGATACTTCACTGTTCTTCACTGTTATTCTATATTCTATGACATTTCAGTGGGAAATGCAATTAAACCCATAGTAACAAGTTGGATGCGATGGGAATATGGCAGCTTGCCTAGATGGAAATTTTGATGATTATTATGTTGACCAGAATCTGTTTGTCAGATGCACTTCCTCTATTCTCTTGATAAAACCATCTTCGGCTTGTGCTGTCATCGACATTGATTTTATCAAACGAGATAATCTTCACTGTCAACAAGCAGTACTTGGCTAATTTTTAAAAAATACTATTATTTTCTCTGGTTTTTTTCTGGTGTCATTGAATCCTGGGATTAAAATTCCCCTTCTTTGCGTTTAAGGGAAAAAAATATAGATGTGTACAGTTGCAAGAAAGAACATCCAGATTGATGGTGGGACATCTTTAACCCTTTCCAATCCCCCTTTCTTCCTGACAGCAAATTCTGTTCCATCAAACAAAGATGATTAGGGGACTGGAGGCTAAACCATAAGTTGAGCAGTTGTGGGAAATTGGAATATCTAGTCTAACAAAGAAGAGGACTAAGGGAGACATGATAGCAGTTTTCCAATATTTCCACAGGGAAGAGAATATCAGCCTATTTTCCAAAACACCTGAGAGCAAGACAAGAAGTAATGGGTGGATTTAATGAAAGAGATCCAACCTAGAACTTAGGAGAAATTTCCTGACAATGATAATAATTAAATAATGGAACAGAAGTTACCTCCAGAAATTTGGGTGCTGCATTACAGGAGGTTTTCAAGAAAAGATTGACCAGTCATTTGTCCGGTATGGTACAGGGTCTCCTGATCTCAAAGGTCATTTCCAGATCTGTTATTCTATAAATCTGTAAACAGAATAAGGGCTATTTAAACAAAGGAGAATTTTTCTGCACAACATTATTCCCAGAAAGTACCTGGAAGAGGAACCTCTGGGAGAGAAAATGCCATTATTGATCACAAATGTCATGTATTTATGATTTAGGTTTGAGGCTCCAATATTCCCAATGCAGCCTCCCTACTTCTGAAAAGCCTCCTTTATGAAAACTGTCCATTTATACCACTGTTTCACAGATTTGGCCATTTTAACCTCAACAATCCCTTTGCAAACATGGCTGACTGAGGAATTCTGGGAGCTGGAATCCACATATCTCAAAATTGCCAAGTTTGAGAAACACTGATTTATATTTACTAACTTACTGCTAACCAGTTATTGATCCACCTCAATGAAATGCTGAAAGAAAGAGGAAGGGGAAAAAAAAGTTTTTGTGTCTAAGCTGGATGAAATTATTAAAGTTTGATCACTTGGAAAATGTTGGAAAGTTGCTTTGATGATGCTGTGTTGAAAAGGGAAAATAGTGGAAGAACCTATGAAGGAATGCTTCAACCTTGGCTTTGAGGCTAGCTTCTGGAGAAGCTTTCAAGAGAATCAAATCAAGATGACCTCTCAAATATTTACAGCCAGCAATAGTTAAAAAGAATTGAAAATTCATTTCCTCCCTCCCTCCCTCCCTCCCTCCCTCCCTCCCTCCCTTCCTTCCTTCCTTCCTTCCTTCCTTCCTTCCTTCCTTCCTTCCTTCCCCCCAGCCTGTTATAGGAAATATCTCTTTAGTGAGTAGGCTGAGAGTATGAAATGAAACTGAGGGGAGATATATAATCATAAAAGGCACTTTTATCTCACACCTAATGCAATCTTGATGGCTTCAACTGGTGTAATTTTGATGGCCTCTTATAAGACAAATGGCAGAGTAATGGCTATGTTTTGTCTTTGAGTGGTAATTAAGCATTCAAAAAATGACACTCTTCAAATGGAATGTCTGACTGGAGCCTTTTTCAGAAATTATGGTGCTGCTATTTTAGAGGCCAGAGGAGACAAACATTGACTTCTTTTTTAAAAGTGGAAAAAGAAGGGGGGGAAAATGTTCAGAATTATGTAATGAGAATGCCTGAGCCAAGGGCAGTTGCTCTATTTTTTCTTTCATGGAAAACTTGAATAAAATCTTGGACAAGGAAAACTATACTTTTTTGTTTGTTATAATATTATGATGGGAGTTCAATAATTAAAAATAGCCAGAAGTTGGCTGTATAAGGCAGATCAAAGGTTAAACTATTCTCTTTGCATCCCTTTCACTGCATTCTTCCAGTAAAATAAGACCTTAAATAAGTTGCTTTAACAGGAGTTCGTCCCTACGCAGATACCAAAATGTTCTTTGTTAGACTCCTGATGCTTGGATACAACCAAGTAATTTTCTTAGCAAACAGGTTTGCTGTTGTCTTCTTCTTTCCAGTTTTTCAGCTAATCAGAATTTAGAATAACAGAGTTGGAAGGGACCTTGGAGGTCTTGTAGTCCAACCTCCTGCTCAGGCAGGAGATCTTACATCTTTTCAGTCAAATGACTATCCAATCTCTTCTTTAAAAATCCCAGCGATGGAGCACCTACAACCTCTAGAACGGTAGTGCGATTCAATTTTTTTTACTACCAGTTCTGTGGGCGTGGCTTGATGGGCATGGCTTGGCTTGGTGGGTGTGGCTTGGCTTGGCTTGGGTGTGGCTTGTCTTGGTGGGTGTGGCTTGTCTTGGTGGGCATGGCAGGAAGAATACTGCAAAATCCACATTCCCTTCCCACCCCACTAACCTGCTTTCCAGTTCCATTCTCCTGTGCAGGGCAACAAAAGAAGATGCAGCTGATCAGCTGGGACTCAGGAGGCAGAGAATAGATGGGGTTGGCAGGGCCAGTCAGAGGTGGGATTTGCTGGTTCTCTGAACTACTCAAAATTTCCGCTACCGGTTCTCCAGAACTGGTCAGAACCTGCTGAATTCCACCTCTGCTCTAGAAGCAAATGATTCCACTGATTGACCGGAACTTTCTCCTTTGTTCTTTGATCTCTCCTTGTTAAATTTCCATCCATTGCTTCTTGTCCTGCCTTCATGTGCTTTGGAGAATAGCTTGACTCCCTCTCTTCTCCGTGATAACTCCTCTAGTATGGAAAGACTGCTATCATGTCCTCCTCTTTATCAGACTGGCATACTCATTTCCTGCAACTATTCATCATATGCATTACCCTCTAGTCCCATAATTAGTTTTCAAGAGGTTGGTCAGATTTGGTTATCTGCTGAGACTTGTAGACCCTGAACAAGAGTCGGAGGGGGGAAGGAAGTGTGAATTGTCATTAAGATCTTGAAGTAGAAACTTCATACCTTAAGGGCAGAATTCAAGATAACAAGCTGCCCCCCAACTATTAGTGTGCTACTCCCTGCAAAGCCATCAGACTGAATTCTATTCCTGATCTTTCACTATAAAAAAAATTACGTTCACCCAAGAGGCACAGCCAACAATTAGCTTCTGTACTTCTTTAGAGGTTCCACTTCAATGTTTTTCCCATGCATCTACTTCAGATCATAAGCACCAAATTATTTCCAAATTTTGGCATTTTTTTTTATCATGCTAGATATACAATTCCATTTGCTTTAGTATATGAATTACCCCCCTGAATATTTACTTCATGCTTGTTTTATATCTCTTGAGTAGAGTATAGTAGATTAGAGGAGAAGAGAGGAGAAGAGAAGAGAAGAGAAGAGAAGAGAAGAGAGGAGAGGAGAGGAGAGGAGAAGAGAAGAGAAGAGAAGAGAAGAGAAGAGAAGAGAAGAGAAGAGAAGAGAAGAGAAATGATGAGACAAGATAAGACAATAGTTGGAAGTGACCTTGCAGATCTTCTACTCCAACCTCCTTGTCAAATAGGAGACTCTATATCAGACATGTGACTGTCCAGTCTTTTCTTAAAAGCCTCCAGTGATGGAGTACCCACAACTTCTGATGGCAAGAAGAAAAACTCCTTCAGCTTTTTTTTAGAGCAAAGTTACTCTTGGTATAAGCTATTGTTGGTTTTAAAGCCACCAACTTTCAGGAACTTTTTAGGATCAGAACAAGACAATATTTTAAATCTTTGTCATTGTCTTCAAGCATCAACTCCTAAATGGAATTCAGGTGATTAGGTAGGGGTTGTTTTTTGTTGTTGTTGTTTAGTAAGGCACAGCAGAAATAGTCAAATAAAAAGAGAGATTTATGAGATTTTCCTTCCCAGTTTGCAGAAGAGATAAAAACCATTGGGGCTGAATAATTTTCCTCTGCTGCATTCTTTCACCCTGCTGGTGCTTTATATAGAAACTTTCATTCTCCTTGCAGAGTTTAACTCCAGCTTCACTTATTAATAAATATGTGCATTATTTTTCTCTTCTTGCTGAAGTTGTACATAGTCCTATAATTAGTTTCTGGAAGGTGACAGTTTTGACAGCTCCATACTTCCATCTCTAGCAAGCAAGAGACCCAATTTGAGTTCCTCAGGAGGATATAGGTGACTGTTACTCTTCATCCGTTTTCCTCTGAGGATAAAACAAAGGAAGAAAGAGAAGGTCAGTGGATCGAGATGGGCTGTGCCTTGCTTCCATTAGGATCACATTTGAGCTGCCTGGTCGCTGTTACAGCTCATGAGATGAAAGGGACCAAAGACACCTTCAGGAGCAAGAAACTCACTCAAACTCTGAGAAAATAGTGAAATTACGAGGCGAGAAATAAATCTACAGGCCTAACAAAAGGATGCTGTTGTTTTTTAATGTCCATAGTATTTCATCACCACTGGATCAATGTGAAGTTTGCATTAATCCATCAGCATTAAGGGACAGTTTTTTTCCCACCTGAGTTCTGATATAAGTTAAACAAACTTGTGTGTGTATGTGTGTGTCATGATCTCTCAGCTTGGTTGTTTCCTTGCAAAAATTTCATTACCTAAGCTAGGTAACGTAATGAACCATCTGTAAGAAACTGATCCAGGTCAGAGAGCATGAAGGATTTTGCATTTCAATCCTGAGCAGCAAATGTTTTCTTTTACTGGTAGATTTTACTGCATTGGCCTAAGCTTAATCTTTGCCACACTTTGCCCTCTCTCTTCCGTTTTCTGTATTTGCATTGTCTAAATTTTGAGCATAGACTGTCTCAGCAAGGTCCTCTCTCTTGCATAGAGTTTCCTGCAATGCACCAGGCCCTCGGCTACTGTTGAAAGATCAAGACACATTCACTTGCATCTTAATCTTTTGAGTTTTACAAGGGTTGTACTGCCTACCCTTGACTTGTCCAAAGCCTGCATAATTTCAAAGATGGGTGACTGTCTCTCTATTGTCTATCAAGTATCATCTATATCTATCTTTCTCTTTATTGATCATCTATCATCTGCCTCTCTGTGTGTCTGTCTGCCTGCCTGCCTGCCTGCCTACCTACCCACCCATCCATCCATCCACCCATCTATCCATCCATCCACCCATCCATCCATCTCTATTGCTAATCTATCTATCCAACATATATCATCTGTGTATGTTTATAGGTCTCTATCTATCTCTATCTATACCTACCTACCTACCTATCATCTCTCTCTATATATTGATAATCTATCTATCCAATATGTACCATCTGTGTATGTCTATAGGTCTGTATCTATCTCTATCTATACTTACCTACCTACTTACCTATTTATCATCTCTCTATATATATATTGATAATCTATCTATCCAACATGTATCATCTGTCTATCTGTCTGTCTCTCTGTCTATCTATCTATCTATCTATCTATCTATCTATCTATCTATCTATCTATCTATTGATTATCTATCTAATATCTATGTATCTATCATCTGTCTGTATCTATCGTCTATCTATCTCTCTATTGATTATCTATCTAATATCTATGTATCTGTCTGTCTGTCTGCCTGCCTAATATAACCACCCACCTCACAAACAAGGAATTCTGGGCAAGCTAGGTTCATACAGAATAACAGAGTTGGAAGGGGCCTTGGAGGTCTTCTAGTCCAACCCCTGCTCAGGCAGAAGACCCTTATAACATTTCAGACAAATGGCTACCTAGTCTTTTCTTCAAAGCTTCTATTGATGGCGCACCCATCATGTGATAGAAATCCCATCTCTCATCAGTGATGGAACCATCAAAATCTCCCATCATTGATGTCCTCCCTTAGGCCCTTCCTCAGGTTCAGCTATGAGAAAAGGAGGGCAGTTTTATCCCTCAGGCCTGGGTTCTGCCCTCATAAAATTCACCCTGTTTCCAGATTTTACCTTTCATAGCTAAGAATCAGCAAAGCCCTGAGTTTTATCATGGCAGAGAAGAATTTAGCTAATCCATACCTGAACGCTAAGCTAACCCAAAGAAAATCTCTGCATTGGCCTTTATATGGAGGGCTTCCAAAGAATGTCCTTTCGTTATCCATGCATTATCATTATTATTCTGATGATGACCGAGGCAGTTGTTGTCCCAGGTAGGTTGGCTTAGTGCTGCTCGGCTGATCATACATTTCAACAGCAGATATAAGTGCCAGACCCTTATCAAAACTTAGTCTGCAAGGAAAGTAGAAAAAAAGCCTTATTTGTTCATTCATCCCTCTCTCCCATCTCTTGCTAATCTGATCGTTCTGTGTTTATGCCTCGCTCTCTTATCCTGCCTTATCAGCTACACAAACACAAATATGACACTGAAAGTTTTGCTCTCCAAATTCACACTCCCAACAGCATCCTGACAGTGGGAAACTAAGGGCAGGCAACTGTGTTCTGCCATGGTTTTTAAAGCCCTCTGCTCCTTGGGACCCAGATAGCAATCTCTGCTAAATTTAGTCCATTGCATTATCTCTCTGCGAGCTGCCGCCACTTCAGGAATCTGCAAAACAACCCCCCTTCCCTTCAGGGGGAATGTGTGATGGGAGAATGACTCAGTCTTGATAGCTTTCCTGGGATTCAGATATGCCATGGGTAAATAATTGGGCTGTAATGACTAAGAGCTGCCATTCAGGCCAAAGAAATAGGTAACCATTGAAAAAAAAGAACTCTTCTATCAGAACAAGAGAGACTCAAAATGCCACAAGGTTGCAGAATATAAAATAAAAGAGTTGGAAGGGACCTTTGTGGTTGCGTTGTGTCCAACCCATTGCAACCCCATGGACAACGTTCCTCCAGGCCTTTCTGTCCTCTGTCATCTTCTGGAGTCCATTTAAGCTCGTGCCGACTGCTTCAGTGACTCCATCCAGCCACCTCATTCTCTGTGTGTTCCCTTCTTCTATTGCCCTCGATTCTTTTATTTTTATTTTTTAAAAAAATTTATTTGATTTGTCCATCGCTTACAAGATAATAGGAATAAGTATAAACATGAGTAAGAATACAGGAACTAGGTACGAATAAATGGGGACGATAGGACAGGGACGGTAGGCACGATGGTGCCCTTATGCACATTCCTTATAGACCTCTTAGGAATGGGGTAAGGTCCATCGTGGTTAGTTTGAGGGTAAAGGAGTGGGGGTTAGAAGATGTAACAACAGAGTCAGGTAGTGCATTCCAGGCATTGACCACTCTGTTGCTGAAGTCGTACTTTCCGCATTTCTAATCAAACCCCCTGCTAAACCAGGAAACCCTACACCATTTCAGATAAATGGTTGTCCAATTTCTTCTTAAAAACCTCCAGTGCTGAAGCATCCACAATTTCTGGAGGCAAGTTCTTCTGCTGATTAATTGTTCTCACTGAAATTTCTCCTTAGTTCCAGTTTCCTTCTCTCCTTGATTGGTTTCCATCCACTTACCTGCATCCAATGCAGGTAATATTTTTTGTATACCATGAAGTTGAGAAGCTCTAAACTTGGAAAAGAGAGACAATGGAATGTGGGAGACAGAAATTGAGAAGAAACATCATGCAGTCTCCTATGACTGAAAATGTGCACCTTTCCCCATTTATTTCAAGATTTTAATAAGAGGAAGGGCAAGCCAGAGTATTTGTCCCCTTGCTGGAATTTTATCCTCCACATTATTGGGAGCATTATCGCAGGAATTATTTATTTGTTATAAAATAAACCCCAGAGTTCACTGAAAGAAAAAAAAGAAAATACGGTGGACGGATGGTGGGTGCTTGCCAGGTTTTTAGTGTAGAAAAGTATTAATTAAAATGTCGGGTGAATTAGGTTAAAAACTGCAAGGGAAAAAAAAAGATAAATCAAGACTTTATTGTTATTGAATTTGGTTAGCGTCACTTTCAAATTCAATTTCTCCGTGTGGCTTTCGAACAAATAAGAAATTACAATGTAAATGCATTGCATTTATTTATTTATTTTAAACTCAACAGGCGCCCTCTGTTAGAATATCCTTGATTAATATTACCCCAGGTTGATGGAATTCGCTATTAAAAAAAAAATGTTTGGTGTTGAAATGAAAATGTTAACCAACAAAATATGTTGCTTACTTGCTTTCTGGGCTTTTTCATCTGTATTTAATTCCGTTTTAATAGAGGCACCATAAATGGAAAAAAGTATATGAATAAAAGAGGGGGGAGGAGGCTGAAATATGAATTATATTCCTCAATTCCTCTAGGAAGGGTTTTTTTAAAGCCGTAAATCTAAAGTCTGTTTAGGATGAGAACATGTTATCTACCATTTTCCAAAAGTCTCCTGAAAATAACATGGATCATCATTAAAAAAAAAACCCAAACCAACCAACCCAGAGTTCTCATTGAGGCACAAATAACCCTAGTTTGGACATATATGAAGACTGGAGACATCTTTAATTGTTCTGACCCAAACCCTTTCCCAATAAAACAAACATGAACCAAAGGGAAGAGAAACCTTTTAATGATTCTTACGAATCCCCGGTTAAAAGGCTGCTGCAAACTAATTAACTTTGATAAGTACAAGCCTTGCAAAAACTGTGCGAGGCTACCAAGAATAACAGATAAGGTTACCTAGAAATATTTTATAACACAAGAGTCTTCAAATACCAACTAAGATCCTGCAATATCCACGAGGCTTGAGTTTCAAAACGTCTTTGCTTCCTGCAAAGAACATCTGATTCAACAGCTGGCTTTTATCTTCTTGAAGGAGGGGCCATTACCTTGCAGCCTTACTCCCAAGTTGCCCATGTTGCTGCAGCTGCTGTTTCCCGCTAGCAGCCCTGCACACATGCGCACTTGGCACAGGCTCCTCGGGAACCTCCTCATTGCTGCTGCCAGCCCCCACAATCTCTGAAGGCAGCAGTCCATTCCCTAATGGTCCTAGCCCCTCATCTGAGTCTGCGCTCTCCTCAGTCGTTGGCACTTGCTGCCGGCTAACCACAACATTAATGTTGGGAAATATGGAAAGAAAGAGAAGAATAGAATGACGAGTAGCAAGGTAGATGGACTCAGAATTACAGCACCACGAGAAGATCTAATGGATCAAGTTGGAGACCGATTGTCTTGGAAAGAATCTATGTATGGAGTCACTTGGATTAACACCAACCTGATGGAACTTAATACCAATCAGTGGTGGGATTCAATTTTTTTTATTACTGGTTATGTGAGCATGGCTTCGTGGGCGTGGCTTGGTGGGCATGGCACGGAAAGGTTACTGCAAAATCTCCATTCCCTCCCCACCCCACTAACCTGCTTTCCAGCTCCATTCTCCTGTGCAGGCAACAAAAGAAGACCCTGATGATCAGATGGGACTCAGGAGGCAGAGAATAGAGAGGGGCAGAGCCAGTCAGAGGTGGGATTTGCCAGTTCTCCAAACTACTCAAAATTTCTGCTACCAGTTCTCCAGAACTAGTCAGAACCTGCTGAGTACCACTTCTGGTGCAGGGTAAGAAACAGAGGGTGAAGACAGACCACCTCTGATACCAATTTTAAAAGGCTTAACAGTAGAACAACCAAATTATTTTTATCCTGGTGGGTAAGGAACCTGTTGGAATCATACCTGAAGAAGGCATTGTAGTAGCCCTATAGGTAAAAAGGAGAAGGAGAAAATTCATCATAAAAGAAGAATAGCAGAAGATGTAGGTTTGCATAAAAGCTGCTGGTGTTATAGGGAGATGCAAATTTAAAAATATACATTATTATGGTGTAATTTATTGATGTTCATTTTAGTGAAAACCTTTGTAGGATATTTTTTCAAAGCACAGCCCTCACATTTCTAGTTAAATAGAAGTAAACATATAGCACTATAATTTGGAAGAGGGTGACAATTATGATGAGATGAATATTTGCTAGCTTATTATTTTGTCCAATTGCTTTTAAATGCTCCAACTGTCATTAAACTCAAATTGAGCTTCAGGTGGTTGACACAAAGCAGATGCTGGGTCCTCTGGCACTGTAGAACATTGATGTTCAGACTATTTTTAACTAAACAATGGTGTGAAATTGTTTAGAGTGGTTGTTCACAGATGTTCAAGGGGTTTCATCCATATAGTCCCTAAGAATTGAGACTTTAACGGCTGAATTCCAGTTAATACTTGTGACAGTAGAGAAGACAATCAACAAACCATCATACATAGCATGAGTTGAATGCAATTGAACCAAGGTAGCTCATGAACTATCTCAAGAAACCCCAAACATGGCAACTTTAAGACTTGTGGACTTCAACTCACAGAATTCCCAGGTTGAGGAATTGTGGGAATTGAAGTCCACAAATCTTACAATTGCCAAGTGTGGAGATCCCTGAACTATCGGTCAGCCACTTCTGCTAAAAGCTGGGATGGATCTCTATCTTCATCTGGAGGCAATCATGGAAGAGTATTAACTTGCCTGAATCCTGCAGTTGTTTTCCCCATTCTCCAAATGGCAGAAAGGTAAAATACAAATCAATTTCATGTGCAAGTCTGCACATCTATCCTGAAATGTCCTACTTAGGCAGGGACACAGCACCCTCTCATCCTCTCTAGGCCAGCATTGAAATTCCAGGTCCTATTCTAAAAGAGTGACTTTCCCTCATCTGCTCTCTGATCTATTTATCTGGGAACTGAATCCAGAAACTTCTGCGCTGAACTGATTCTCTACCACCAAATGTACTCTTCACATCCAGCTCAGTACAAATTTGCCGCCATTTGGTGTTGAATTTATTACGGATGTCTGAAATGTTCTAGGTTTATGGCGGCTTTTTGCTGGGGTTCATGTCAATGGAATGATATTTATTTAGCATATGGCATATCATCCATGGACTGAGTGGTGCGGTGGCCAAAAGGTGGAGCTCTCGCCTCCCAATCAGAAGGCTGTGAGTTCGATCCTAGGTAGAGGCAGATATTTCTCTCTCTGGGCACAATTAGTATATATCTGCTGAACAAAACTCCACATTGGTGACAAGAAAGGCATCCGGCCAGTAAACACACAACTCCATTCTGTTGCCAAGACTCCACCCTGCAAGGGATTATGGGGTAATTAAAGAAAGATTATATCATCCATGGACTAGCAATATATATTAATATTTTTCACCTAGATTAATAAATAGGATAAAATATAATTTTTTAAAAGATCTCTGTTCAAATACCAATGTCTAAGCAATCTAAGTGCAGCATTGCTTATATTTAAAAAATCAGATACTGGATCAATATTTCCCTCAGTTTACAACTGGTCACAATGTAATAATAGCATTGGAAGGAACCTTGGAGTTCTTCCAGGGGTGGGCTTCTATGCTTTCACAACGGGTTCGGTGAGCACACACATTACAAAACCACCATTTTACAGCTTTACAACTTACTTTACACTGCAACGCTGGTGCGTAAAACAGCGGAGGCACGGGAATCCTCAGCTGAGCTTCAAAACTGCAGAAATAAAGGGCAGACTAATACAAGGGTGGGTGGGCAGGGCCAACCAATCGCCAGAGCTAAGAGTTCACCTGAACCCATGCAAATCCTTAGCAGCCCATCCCTGAGGTCATTTCAGACAGATGATGATCTAATCTCTTCTTGAAAACTCCCAATGTTGGAGCATCCAC
This sequence comes from Pseudonaja textilis, assembly GCF_900518735.1. The sequence goes on along the minus strand of NW_020769350.1, from coordinate 4,242,181 downwards.
AACTTCTGGAGTCAAGTCATTCCACTGGTTCATTGTCCTGTCAGGAAATTTCTCTGATGTACAGTTTGACGTGGGACCGACCCCGCAGTCATACTGAGCGGGTGATACTGTTTCCTGTTTATGCAGAGAGTCCCAGCAAATGCCGTGGGAGGTGCAAATCCTGTTCAGGATTCTCCATTAGCGGTACGAGAAGGAAGAGGCTGACAGGCAGTGAGGGTGCTCCCTTCTCCATTGTCGTCTACATTGGGTAATGTGCTGTAACTCACTTCAGTGCTGTTAGCTCAGCCTCCCTTGGCACTGCCATTGCTTAATGCCTTGTTTTCTATAAAACAATGGGGGAGTGCGCGGAGCCCATTTTCTTCAATATTGCATTCTTCGACATGTTTTGAAGGAATGGCAGCTTGTGTGCTGACGAGGCCACGGCAAGCTGTTATAAAGCATATTATGCCTCGGAGGACATGTTAACACAATGAAAAAGATAGCAGGCAATAATCATATATTTTTCTCCCTCAGTGACGCTCGCATTCTCATTGTTCCCGCCGTACTATGGAATGCTAACAAATGTGCCTGATGAACAGTCCTTCTGTTCTATATTTAGCGAGGAGGAAGCATCTGATAAATATTGAATATTATTTCCCAGCTGAGTATATGGGATCTTATCTCTTGCCAGTCCTCTTTCTCGGCTATCAGATGTCTACAGTGGCAGCTAACACTTATGGGACTCACTGAATTGCACAGAGATTAATCCATCATGAAACCATTTTACTTTCAAGTCTTCCAATGTGGGTATGTGGGTATGTCTGTAGATGTGTTCTCTCTCTCTGTGTGTGTGTGTGTTATGTTTTTTATTTATTTGATTTGTCAATCGCTTACAAGATAATAGGTATAAGTATATAGATAGTTATGAATACACGAAATGGGTACATATAAGAAAAATAAAAGAAACAATAGGACAGGTACGGTAGGCACGTTGGTGCGCTTATGCACGCCCCCTACAGACCTCTTAGGAAAGGGGTGAGGTCAATAGTCTAAGGTTAAAGTTTTTGGGGTTTGGGGAAGAAACTACAGTCAGGTAGAGTATTCCAGACATTGACCACTCTGTTGCTGAAGTTGTATTTCCTGCAATCAAGTTTGGTGCAGTTTATCTTGAGTTTGTGTCTATTGTGTGCTCTTGTGCTGTTATGGTTGAAGCTGAAGTATTCATTGACAGGTAGGACATTGCAATGTATGATTTTATATACCATACTTAGATCAGACCAAAGACGGCGTAATTCAAGGTTTTCTAGGTCTAGAATTTCAAGTCTGGTGGCATAAGGTATTCTACAATGAGTACAGGAGTGAAGAACTCTTCTTGTGAAATATTTCTGGACTTTCTCAACTGTGCTAATATCAGATACGTAATGTGGGTTTCAGACTGATGAGCTGTATTCAAGTATTGGTCTAGCAAATGTTTTGTATGCTCTAGTTAGAAGTGTGATATTACCAGAGAAAAAGGTACATAGGATTTGGTTAACAAGTCTTAATGCCTTTTTGGCTATGTAGATACAGTGGACTCTAGCACTTAGATCATTAGAGATGAGTACTTCAAGGTCCTTTACAGAGCTTGGATCATCAACAAGATCTTGACTATTCAGCTTGTATTTTATTTTCTGATTTTTTTGCCAATATGGAAGACAGAGCATTTATTTGTTGAGATTTGAAGTTGCCTTTTGTTTGACCATTCTGATACATAGTCAAGATCTTTTTGAAAGGTAGCAGTGTTGCCTGTGGTATTGAACAGCTTTACATCATCAGCGAAAAGAACACAGTTGCTCTTAATATGATCACAGAGATCATTTATGTAGAGTATGATGAGAGTTGGTCCTAGAACACTGCCTTGGGGGACACCACTATTGACAGAAATTGATAGGATGCTCTCAATTTTGACCATTTGTTGTCTGTTTGACAGGAATGCTTCTATCCAGTTATGCAGTTGTCCAGAGATACCATAAGAATTTAGTTTTAGAAGCAGTTTGTCGTGTACCACTGAATCAAAAGCTTTACAGAAGTCTATGTAGATTGCGTCTATTGCTTTTCCCTGATCGAGTTGTGTAGTCCATATGTTTTTGCAGTGTAAGAGTTGCAGATTACAGGATAGTTTTTCCCTGAAACCAAATTGTTTATTGGAGAGTAGGTTGTTTGTCTCTAAGTGGAGGATAATGGATTGGTTATTAATTGATTCCATGACTTTACAGTTGATGCAGCATAAGGAGATTGGTCTGTAATTTTCAACTAGGCTGGGGTCTCCCTTTTTGAAGATGGGGATGACCATGGCTTGTGACCATAGGTTAGTCAAGGAGCTGGTCCTGGAAGATTTTTCAAAGATTATGCTTAGAGATTCAGCTATGGCAGTGGATAGCTTTTTAAAGAAGTAGGCACATATTCCATCCGGTCCAATAGATAGAGATGGTTTTAGATTGCATAGTGCTTTTTCAACATTGTTTTCTGTAAAATCAATATGTATTAGATCATTGTAGTTGTCTGTGGTCTGGCTAGGAAATACTGGGCATGATCCATTGCTGTTTACAAATACTGAGCTGAAGAATGTGTTAAAGATGTTGGCTTTAATGGTGTCGTCATTACAGTCTTTACCCTTAGGTCCTATCAGGGGTGGGATGTATGTATATATAAAGCAGGAAATATAAATATAGTAGCATTAGCAGTAGCACTTAAATTTATTTACCGCTTTACAGTGCTTTACAACTCTCTCTAAGTGGTTTACAGCAGTGGCCCCCAACCTTTTTTGAACCAGGGACCGGTTTCACGATTATTTATTCTTCCACGGATCGGTACCTGAGTAACATGAGACTCCACTGCCATCAGGACGGCTCTTCGTTCAAAGCCACCACCCCCCTTCGACGAAACTAAGGCACCAACACCCAAACACTGCTTTTCCACTGAAAACCCGGAAGCTACCAAAAACCCGGAAGCGCTGTCAAAACAAGATGGTGGCACCCAAGCTTTGCAGCCTGGTAAAAAATGATCCACGGACCGGTACCGGTCCAGGGACCAGTGGTGGGGGATCCTTGGCTTACAGAATCAGCATAGTGTCCCCAACCATTTGGTTCCTCATTTTACCCACCCTGAGAAGGATGGAAGGCTGAGTCAACCTTGAGCTGGTGAGAATCAAACTCCTGGCTGTGGGAAGAGAACCTCCAACACTGCATTTTAACCACTGAGCCACTACAATGCAGTAATGGAGAATTACATTTTTAAAACAACTATAGTGCCCAGGTTCATATTTATATGAATGTAAAGGCAATCTAAGAGTTCCAGTGAAGACAAAGTGAACTGAAGAAGTGCCTCAAGAAGAGGGGACATCATTAAGCTGCCCTGGCCAGATGTAAGATCTGGACTCACAAAATCTTTCTGGAGAAAGGAGAGATTGTGAGATTTGTCACATGAACTCCAGACAGCTACTTCTTTTGAGCAGAAGGCAGGGATCAACATTTTTGCAATCTTGTCAAATTGTTGGGAATCTAATCTCACAGTCATAATGTAGCCTTGATGGACATAAAGTTTGGATGATCCTCATTTCTAAACCATGCTGGAATTATTATTATTTTTTTATTGCTTCTTAAATATTGAGAACCTCCAGAACAGCAAATGTTATGGTATTCACTGAATGAGTTTCTTTCAATCCTTTATAAAAGAAGTTTTAAGTATAAATTTAAGCATTTGAAAAAAAAAAAGTTGTTGGGTTTTTTTGTTTTGTTTTTTGGAATTAATAGCAAAAGGGTGAGTGGAGTGTTGTTTTTATAGTTATAAATGGACTAAGGGCCCAGATGGATTTAATAAACATTTAAAATTAAATATAAGGATCCTTCCCATAGGAAACTATTAATGTTTTTAAAGGTTGGACACTAGAGGGTACCAGAAGGAAATAAAGTTTACAGTCAATGTAGAAAAAAAAGGCTTAAATTTGTTTTACTAATACAGAATGAAGCAAAATACTTCAACAATGGATCTAATGAGAGATATGAACTCAGATGGACTCAGAATTTAATTTCAAGGATTCCAGCCATTATTGATAAACCAAACAATGTTCCTGAACGACTTTTACTGGATAAGACTGAAATTGATATAAATGTGAATTTAAAAATGACAGGCTACAGAAGAAATACTGAATACAAACAACATTGACTGATGTTTTAATATCTAAAAAGGACATACAAAAATAGATTAGGAGAGTGACTTGGATAAGCTTTTTGTGTTAGATTTACAAAAGGGTCTTATCAATGTCAGTAATTTTGTGAGAAGAGACAAAGAGAAAAAGGAAAGAAACCAAGTACTTGGACATTATTTGAAATGTTCCAAGATTATTTGAAGCAATGGGGAAAAAATATAGTTTTCTAATGTGAGTAAGGTCAAAACAGAAAGGTTACTATCTCTAATAATCACTAATGGATTTTTTTTTCAGACTAGGATTAGGTGATAATGTGTTAAGATTTTATTTATAGATTGTGTTGCAAAGTGTTGAATTGTTGAACTTTAAGTTTATTGCATTACAGTTAAAATGGTTGTGTTGTTTGGTAATTTTTACAATGAGATTTGAATAATGAGCTTTCATGGATTTGTTTAAAAATACAAATGAGATACAAACCTAAAAGGAAAGAATTCCAGGGTGTTTGTTAGATCAAGTTTATAATAGATATATTGTTATTTCTGTTCATCCTTAATGGACCTTTTGCTGATTAGGGTGGATAATAAGGCTTTAAAGATTTATTTATAAAGAATGAAGTGAGATATGGGATGAAGATATGTTCATTGTATTTAAAAATGATGATATATTGTTAGGTGTTATTTATACTTGCTAGGACAAGGGGAAATTCACTATTCTTTTTTTTCTGTCATAAACTCTTTTTTTTTTCTTGGTGCTTTTACTCTTTTTACTTTTTCTTTTTTGAGTTTATATTAGTCTCATCTACATAATGTATTCTTTAATAAAAAAAATATAGAAAGTATCCAAAAGAAATCTGTTAGCAAAATCATTGTTAATATTGTGGAAAAAATGTGATCATAGTTGAATACATTTATCCTTAATTGTAGTTTTTTTTTTTTTTCCGGAACTCTTTGTTCTTGTATTCATCTTTTATTCAATGCAACCTATTTTTATACGCCACTGATCTAAAGAAAAATGCATTTTAGTTTCCCAGCGTTTCATGATAACAAACTTAGTAAACCATCAGGAGGAACTGAACCAATTTATTCTGTTGCATCAATTTATATATCTTAGCATATTTGGACAATAAACTGACAGCAAGATTCATTGTGAAGTTTAGGTGATTTTCCCAGCTTTTGCTGAAATGTTCGATTCAAAGAATTATTTGCTGATTCTTGTCAACAAAGATGATAACACATATGAATATGTTTGCAACCTTACCAATTCAATCTTGGAAATTAATTACAAATTAAGAAGTGTAAGTTTAGAGGAGTATTCTGACACTTCCAGATTATTTTAATGGTCAATTGACGGTGTGGTTTTGGATCTTCTGGAGAGCACCACTGGCTGTAATGTAATATAAAATTCTTGGAACTTTAGTACCAATTCTTTGAATTGTAGTACCAACACATTTGTCTATTACATGTTTATAGGAGATTAAGATAGACAGATTGGTTGTTAAAGGCACTGAACTAGAAGCCAGAAAACTGAGTTCTAGTCCTACAAGCACAGAACCAATCTCGTTCTCTAGGCCCAGAGGAGAACGAGATGGCAAAGTTGAAGAAAAGTCACTAGTCCTTAAAGTCACCTGGAGTGAAGCCTGAATTGAAGATGTTCAAAGATAAACATACAAAGGAAGAATCTTCTTCTTCTTCTTCTTCTTCTTCTTCTTCTTCTTCTT
>NW_020769350.1:4201797-4216347 GCF_900518735.1 Pseudonaja textilis | reverse complement strand
TCCTTCCTTCCTTCCTTCCTTCCTTCCTTCCTTCCTTCCTTCCTTCCCTCCCAAAGATTTTTTTTTTTTTTTCCAAAAGGCAACTGGAGATTTTTTGTTTTTGTTTGGAACCTTTCCATTTCTCATCCAAGAAGTTTCTTCAAATGAAAAAGGTCAGAACTAAAGGAGCTTCTTGGATGAGAAGTGATACATCTTCAAGGAAAAACAAAGTCCAGTTGCCTTTTGAAAAAACACCTCTGGGACAACCATGACCTGGATAGCTGAGAATCTCCATAGAAATTTCTTCCTCCCTCCCTCCCTCCCTCCGCTTGCTTGCTTGTTTCCCTCCTTCCTTGCATCCATCCATCATTACACTCATGCACTAAAAGCTCAGAGGGAAAAAACGATGGAGTTCAGCTAGCTTGGTAGGCAAGCCAAATTGTTCCTGAACAACCAGCTGATTTAGAGATGCTACATGGTTTGCTATGGCCTCCTCTTCTCCCAGTGTCTCGTGATCAGCAGGAATCCTGTTCTAGAAGAGAGTAAGAACAGGTGGAAGAGGGAAAGAGAGGGAGAGACAGAAACTACAGAGCGGGTTGCCAAGCAACTATCCATATCTGTTTTCATTGATTCTTTTTCCCGCTAAGGTGCCAGCAAATTTTGTTGACTGGAGGCCACACTTTATTTTATCTTGATTAAATCTTTCAGGGCTGCAGGGACATATCCAGTGACATAGCGATGTCACCAAGGAGACAGCGATGAATATTTTCGTCCTAAATCTATCTGAACTGTGTACAAAAATTGGATAAGTAGTACCTAGGAAAGAGGGAAATTCACCTTATATGAGGATAGGTAAAAGTCTGTTAAAAGAAACAGTTTGTCTGACCCTGGCTGGTATTCATTATCAGGGCTGAAAAGGCAAAATGAATAAATTTGCAAAATCAGGTGGAAAGGAGATGATAAACCCCAGCTCCTTGACCAGGATAAAAATCTAAACTAATGTATCCTAGGTAGATGGCCGTTCATATTTTGCTTGAACCCAACTCACAACGGACAGTTCACCAGAACCCTCGTAATATTTTTCATTATTCTTGCTACTTTCTCCCCCAAAGATTTAACTGGAATCTACTGACCAACTTATCTTTCTGTCTCTTGACGTGGATCATCTAAAATTAAGGATTAACACTTAATAGTTTTGCAGAAATCGATGTTTTAGCAGGACCAGTTGGCTTTCTCTGGTCATGGTGAATGCCTAAAGTTCTTGTTAGTTGCAAAGTTGTGTCTGACCTATCGCGACCCCATGGACAACGTTCCTCCAGGCCTTCCTGTCCTCTACCATCTTCGGGAGTCCATTTAAGCTCACGCCGACTGCTTCAGTGATTCCATCCAGCCACCTCCTTCTCTGCCATCCCCTTCTTTTGCCCTCTATCGTTCTGAGCATTCGACACTTCTCCAGTGAGTCCTTCCACCTCATTAGGTGGCCAAAGAATTTGAGTTTTGTATGCCTAAAGTGAATATCACAATTGGTCCTTCTTATATTTTGGTATCTTTAATCCTCTGCGCAAGTTACCAAGATTCACAGCCATTGATTAAACCATCCTGCAGAAAGGAATGTGATAAAGTCATGATGTCTGCATTGAGGCTTAGTCGATATATATGTTCCCTTGCGTACATGGCTAACAAGAAAGAAAGACAGGAAGAAATTGTGTGCAGGCACACGTTGGTTTTAATACAGTTCATAAATTAGAAAGGGGACACAAATGAGGTGCTATAGTTTGAAATGTAAGTATCTGGGGAAGATATTCTATAGAGAATTGTAGAAGCTCCTTGAAACAAAATCAGTTTACTTCATGGGTAGAGAAAGCAGTGAAAAAAAGTCTATAAATACACAAGCTGAGAGATGCTCTGGAAACAATCATTATAAACCACTGGAGCACAGCTTGAGTGCCTTGTGATGTCACTGGAATCATGGTGTGTGTTTATATCCTCGCAATTCATAATAATTTGTTCTCGTTCCCTATCATCTGTCTTCACAAAATACAGCATAGGCAAGGGGAACAATCAACAATAGAATGGGATTTGATCTGACGTGATATAAAGTGTTAACTAAGTGGGGCATTGCAGATTGAAATCCCGTGTAAGGCCAGCTTGGAAAACAGTCATTCACTTAACATCTACCTAGTTTAACCCCGAGAATGCCTTTAGAGAGGGCTAGTCCAAGGTGACCATTAATGATCCCTCTGCCAACCCAACCTGATTTTTGACCTGCTTCGCTTTGTCTGGTCAAAAGGGAACAGAATTAGGTGTGATGCTGGAAGATGTGCCTCCATCTTATATCATGGAAAGATTTCCCATGTTGTCATTGTGGTGCTGATATGCAAACTATTACTGTAAACATATTGTGCAAGAATGTGTGTTCTGCCCAAAGGCTATCACCTCAATAGCTGAATTGGGCATCCAGTTATGAGCCCACTGCCACACCACCATAAGTTTTACTGATAATTATGTGGACTGTGTATATATGTTTACTTCTCTTCTGTCATGTTCTCATCATATGCTAAATAAATTAATAGTGGGGCATTCAAGAAGTAGACTGCATTGGAATAGACATTTCTTTTAAAGATCAGTTATTTAGCATTGCAGAATCACAATATTGCCTCGCTCACCATGGAAACTGTCAAGAGGTTAAAAAAAAACAACTATATGAGAACTTCATCAAGAATGATATTAGTAGGGTAGAAATTTCAAGGACATAGAAACTTGGTGTTCCTACATCTCTGAAATGGACAGGGTCCCTCCAAATACACTGGCCTACCAAGTTTGGGACCACACGAAATAACACACAATATGTGCTCAATACCAAGAATCAGCATTTAGATAAATACATCACTGTATTTCAATTATATCCCAAAATGTTTAGTATAACAGATTCTTAGATGTTCTGCTAACAATATATATTGTTGTATATAAATTTATTAAAAGGGATGCAGTGGCTCAGGGGCTAAGTCGCTGAGCTTGTCGATCAGAAAGGTCGGCAGTTCGGCGGTTCGAATCCCTAGTGCCGCGTCACGGAGTGAGCTCCCGTTCCTTGTCCCAGCTTCTGCCAACCTAGCAGTTCGAAAGCATGTAAAAAATGCAAGTTAGAAAAATAGGGACCCCTTTGGTGGGAAGGGAAGAGCGTTCTGTGAACCTTCGAAGGTGTTGAATCATGCTGGCCATATGACCATGGAAAGTGCTGGCTCTTCTTTGGCTTTGTAACGGAGATGAGCACCACTCCCTAGAGCCGGAAACGACTAGCATGCATATGTGAGGGGAACCTTTACCTTTTTGAAGAGTTTACACAGAAAAAAATGATGTTTTTTTTTCCCAAGCTATTTTCTGCGATCTGCCAATAAAATGTACTACTTGTAGCCCTTGACTTGCAATCCTTCATTTTGGGACTGTCTGAAGTTACAACAACACTGAAAAAAGTGACTAATTACCGCTTTTCACACTTCTGGCTGTTGCAACATCCCCATGGTCACAGGATGAAAATTTAGATGCATGGCAACTGGCTCGTATATACGATGGTGCGCAGTGTCCCAGGGTCATGCAATCCTTCTTTGTGACCTTCTGACAAGCATAATCAATAGGGAATCCAGATTCAAATGCAGTGATTCACTTCACTACGGTGGCAAGAAAGTTGGTAATATGGGGAAACTTAATATCTGCTCACTTAGCAACAGAAGTTTGGGGGTCAATTGTCCTCCTAAATTGAGGACTACCTGCAGGTGACAGGTAGTGGAATCAGTGGATGGTTAGGCAACCTAATCTTTGTTTCTGAAATGAAACACCTTGTGAGTAATTAAACAGATTTGTTCCGCTGCACATTTACTTTAGAACTCAGCTTATTGATTTAAATGACGCAGTGGTTAGCAATAGCACTTCCATCCTTCCTTCTGGTTAGCAATAGTGCTTTACAGCCCCTCTCTAAGCAGTTTACAGAATCGGTATCTTTCCCCCAACAATTTGGGTCCTCATTTTACTGACCTCAGAAGGATGGAAGGCTGAGTCAACCTTGAGCCGGTCAGGATCGAACTTCTGGCAGTGAGCAAACTTAGCCTTTAATACTGCATTCTGACCACTGTGCCACCACAGAAAGAAGGGGAGGGAGGGGAGGGGGAAGGGAGGAAGAAAAGAACAGCAATAGCACTTTGACTTATATACCGCTTTATAATGCTTTACTGCCCTCTCTAAGCAGTTTACAGAGTCAGCCTCTTGCCCAAACAATCTGGGTCCTCATTTTACCGACCTTGGAAAGATGGAAGGCTGAGTCAACATTTAGAAAGCAGGCCAACTCTGCTGACTGTCAGCAGCTTGATCCTGACCAACTCAAGGTTGACTCAGCCTTCCATCCTTCCGAGGTTGGTAAAATGAGGACTCAGATTGTCGGGGGCAAGAGGCTGACTCTGTAAACCGCTTAGACAGCAAAGCACTGTGAAGCAGTATATAAGTCTATTGCTGGTGCTATTTTCCTTCCTTCCTTCCTTCCTTCCTTCCTTCCTTCCTTCCTTCCTTCCATCTATCCATCCATCCATCCTTCCATCCATCTTTCCTTCCTTCCAGTTAGAATGCAGCACTACAGGAAAACTCAGCCCACAGCTAGGAGTTTGATCCTGACCTGCTCAAAGTTGACTCAGCCTTCCATCCTTCCAAAGTGGATAAAATAAGGACCCAGATTGTTAGGGGAAAGATGCTGATTCTGTAAACTGCTTAGAGAGGGCTGTAAAGCACTGTGAAGCAGTATATAAATCTATTGCTAGTGCTATTTTGGCAAGATACCACATCTTCTTCATATTGAATAGGTCAAGAAAAATGAACCCGCCATCACTAACATCAGCATCAAATGCTTCATTTACTGATGTCCTTCCCCATTGTTTTATTCCAGTTCCCCCCCAGATTATAAACATCTCATCAGACATCACCATCAATGAAGGCAGCAGCGTCACTCTCCTGTGCTTAGCCTTTGGGAGACCAGAACCAACAGTAACATGGAAGCATCTCTCTAGCAAAGGTAAGAGGTGGCCTCCAAACAGGAAGGTGGGCATTCTGGGCAACCTGAGTAAAATACACCGTGTAGAAGAGAAGAGAGGTATGTGATGAGAGAGAGGGAAAGTGTTGCTTGAAACCTCATGCATTAATACAGGGGTGTCAAACTTGATTTTATTGAGGGCTGCATCAGGGTTGTGTTTGGCCTTGGAGGGCCAGGGTGGGCATGGCTGGACTGGTGGGTGTGGCCATGGGTGGGTGTGGTGTGGTGGAGACATCTGTGGTGGCCAAATGCTAAGGCAGAACTTCCTTGAGACCAAGGGTCCTCAAACTTGGCAAGTTTAAGACTTGTGGACTTCAATTCCCAGAATTCCTGAGCTAACATGACTGGAGGAGGGATTCTGGGAGTTGAAGTCCACAAGTCTTAAAGCTGTCAAGTTTGAAGACCCCTGCCTGAGATCCTCCCTCACTCTCCTTATAACCTCCCTCCCTCCCTTCCTTTTCTTGTTTTTTCTTCCACCTTCATTCTCCTTTCTTCTTCTTTCCCCTCTTTACTTATTTTTCCTTCCTTGCTCTCTTCCCATTTTCTTTCTTTCCCCTTTCCATTTCTCCCTTCCTGTCCCTTCTTGCATGCTCAAATGTGAAAAGAGAAACATTTCTCCTTTTGTTTTGTTTTTAGTTTGTTTTCATAGCCCTCTGCCAGTGATAACAGAGCACGGGGTAGCATCACATGGACCCCCTCACCTCATTTTTGGACGTGACACCCTCCTGAAGCCCTCTGCCAGTGAAAATGGGGTGCGGAGGGAGGTCACACATGCAAAGGTGGTATTCAGCAGGTTTTGACCGGTTTTGGAGAACCAGTAGCAGAAATTTTGAGTAGTTCAGAGAACCCGCAAATTCCACCTCTGACTGCCCCTGCCCCCATCTATTCTCTGCCTCCCGAGTCCCAGATGATTGGCTGGGTCTTTTTTGTTGCCCTGCACAGAAGAACGGAGCTGGAAAGCAGGTTAGTGGGGTGGGGAGGGAATGGGGATTTTGCAGGGAACTTCTGTCATGCCCACCAAGCCACACCACATCCACCAAGCCATGCCCACAGAACCGGTAGTGAAAAAAAAAATTGAATCCCACCACTGCACACATGGCTCTCCTGAGCTCCGTTTCTACCGGCAGAGGTACTGTGGGCCCTGTTGTTTCCAGGCCAGCTCTGCAAGCCAGATCTAAGCACTCCTTGGGCCAGATCGAGCCATTCGTTTGACACCCCTGCATTAATATTTGGAAAGATGTGCCTGGAGATCTTTCAAGATTGCAGACAGAAGAACCTTCCCTATGTTGCATTTCGGGTCTTCCTGGATCAGATCTGGCACCAATGATCACACAAAGCTTTGATGTAGCAGACTAGTTTTCCAGGTTTTGTTTTGCAAATATAGGCCTGTAGTTTATGCATTGGAACTTTTGGATTGGAAGGGTCTCCAGTGTGAGACCAGTGTACCTTTTACTTTGTCTTTCAAATTGAGCAACGTCTGGCTCAGAATGCTTCCCTTCATCACCTGCTTTGATGACTGGACAAATCATTACAATACCATGTAGGAAGTTCACATTGACAAGTAAAGGCTGATTCCTGCACTCTGCGGTTGTAGGAAAGGTTGATGATCAGCTCATATGGTTCTCACAGCATGCCCAATTTGATGGTGGTACGGATGGTCCTAGATTAGTTAAAGGAATTGCAGGAAGGATGAGGAATAAAACTAGTAGCAGACTGGAAATGTCCAGCATGTGAGACATTGGAGGAAGAAAGAAAGAAAGAACATCTTAGTCTTGGAATATTAAGTAGCATTTGTAAAAAGATATGGACAATTTCTGTTAATGATGTCCGGCTTCTCAAAGTGATGTGTCTTTTTCTTGATGGGTTTTCAAGGGAAACTTCATATGATGAACCAAAGGTGCTTTTCAAAAGGCAACTAGATTTTTTTAGAATAGAATAGAACAGAGCAGAGCAGAACAGAACAGAACAGAACAGAATTCTTTATTGGCCAATGTGATTGGACACACAGGAAATTTGTCTTTAGTGCATATACTTTCAGTGTACATAAAAGAAAAACATTCATCAAGAATGTTAAGATACAACACTTAGTGATACTAATAGATTTTGTTGCATTTGGGGCGGGCGGGGGGGAAGGCACCTTTGGGACAACCATGACCTGGATGACTGAGAATCTCCATAGACATCATACAATGGAGAATTCAGAGGCTTGCCTTGCAGTTTGAGATATGGTGGGCTGTTCTCTACGAACAGATTTCAGAAGGTTAATCTTTTGTATGGTGACAAAAATTTCCACACACAGAAGAACACAACCAACATAGTCAAGTCCTTGCTGATGACTAACCACCAGCTTCAGTAACAAAAGGCAGGAGTCCTCATCTGCTTTGTTTTTCAGTCCTATAACATTTTTATGTCGAGTTCTCTGCATCCAAGGTGTCAGTAGAGCGTTAAGACAGGGTTAGAACAGAAGTAAGACTATTTTAGATCTAATAGATAGGTCACTGGAAGATCCTGCAGAATTGAAATTCTTCTCAGAATCTTATGCGATACATCAGGGTAACTTTCCTTTGGTCTGGGACCCCAAGCCATTTGGCCAAGTTTTCAAAGAAATTTGAAATTTGGATTGTTCCAATTTTGCATTTTCTAAGGGCATTGGGTTTTGTGTCTGTTTTTGTGATATTTACCAGTGTATCTCAATGCAACGAAACATTTCCTCATAATTTTAGATGTGCATGTTGATCAGAGGTGGTATTCAGCAGGTTCTGACCAGTTCTGGAGAACCGGTAGCAGAAATTTGAGTAGTTCGGAGAACCGGTGGTAACCTTCCCTCATGAGTGGCGTGGGAATTGAGATTTTACAGAATTCTTTCCCTGCCATGCCCATCAAGCCACATCCAAAGAACCGGTAGTAAAAAAATTTTGAATCCCATCACTGGTGTTGACGCTGAAAAATGAATAGGGTAGATGAAGGTGAATGGAACAATCTGAAAACTAACAGAATTGGTAATGGGATTTTTTAAAGAAATTCTTCTAGCAAAACTGCACTTCAGGAAGGAAAAGAAAGGAAAGAGTAATTTAGTAACACATAACTAATCTATTTGGCACCTCCAGTTTCCCAAGGATCAAGAAAGGTTTAGAGAATATGGAAGTCTGGAAGTCGGACAAGAATTTTTATTGTCTGTCTCAAATGGGAGCAGAATTATAATAGAAACCTCTACTCTTCATCCAGGCTTCTTTAATGACTCAATTGCATGCATTTTTTCTTCCCCCTGAGACCAGCTATAAATCCAACTGTTTCCCCAAAGAGATTCAAAATGTACAAATTCCCGTGTGCTGAAAGTTATTTTTTTTTCCGACTGCAGCACTTTCTCAACTTGAATAGCTTTATTCTTAAGTCATATTTATACAGAAGCTGTGCGGCTTCTTTGCATTAAAAGAAAAAGGCCTTAAGTAAGCAAAAGCTTGAAAAGGAGATTCTCATTTCATAAGGAAATCCTCCTTCCTTCCATCGCTGGGCAAAGAAAAGTTGTTCAAAGCGATGAGATTGCTTTTGGAGCAGTGGCGATGCATCATCTGTCTGTCACGACCTCCTCTTCTCCCAAGGCTCTCCGTGGAAAGAGGGCAACGACTGGAAAATCTCAGCCTTGTATGCATTGGGGCCTTGGCAAACTCCATCCTTTCCCCAAAGAACCACTGCTTTCTGTATTGTTTTACATCTCCCTCCCACCACAGTCTTGTCTGTGTTGTTAAGTTAACATTCTTTGCTTTGCAAATAAGCAAGCCCTTAAAAAAAAAATTGAACTTCCAAATATCTGCTATAGGCCAACTCTGAAACCCCTTTCTACCACTTCTTGCTAAAGCTGAAGCTTCACTGCTTCTCCATTCTAGGTTTTAGGGGTGATGCAACGGTCTGTGCTGCACCAATATATACAGGTGATCAAAACAAGGTAAAGATTTCCCCTGTCCAGTCATTTGTCCAACTCTAGGGAGTGGCGTTCATCTCTGTTTCTTAACTGAGGGAGCCAGCATTGTCTGAAGACACTCCCTGTGGTCCTGTGGCCAGCAGGCTCACAGAATACACTTACTTTCCCACCGGTGGTACCTATTAATCTACTTACATTTGCATGCTATCAAAATGCTAGATGGCCAGGTATAGATAATAGCAATAGCACTTAGATTTATATATCACTTCACAGTGCTTTAAGCCCTCTCTAAGCAGATTACAGAGTTAGTCTCTTGCCCCCAACAATCTGGGTCATCATTTTACCCATGTCAGAAGGATGAAGGCTGAGTCAACCTTGAGCCTGGTAAAACTCAAACGGCAGGCAGTCGGCAATCAGCAGAAGTAGCCTGCAATACTACATTCTAACCACTGCGCCACCGCATCTCTTTTAACTAAATACATATTACCATTTTTTAGCAACCTTTTGAAGTTATAATGTCTCCGAAAAAAAGCGACTTATGAATAGTCTTCACACTTTTGACCATTGCAGCAACCCAAGGTCACATGATCAAAATTTGGGTACTTGGCCACTAGCATGTATTGATGATGGTTACAGCATTCTGGGTTCATGTGATCACTATTTGTAACTGTCCCAGCTTGCTTCCAACCAGGTTCACTTAATGACGGCATGATTCCCTTAACTGTAGAGATTCACTCAACGAGACCATCTCGAAAGATGGCCAGATAGAATCAGATTTACGCTTCACTTAAAAACCACTTTGCTTTAGCAATGGCAGTTCTGGTCCTAGCTGTGGTCTAAGCGGAAGACTATCTCTATATGTATCTCTGCACACATTAAATATCCAACCCACTTTCATTTCTTTCCCTTAATGTTCACCGGAAGATTTGCTCCTTCATAATGCTGGCCAACTAGTTTGATGCATCTTTATGTTATGAGAAACCATCTCCCTAATAAATGATTTCAAATTTTGTAGGGTCACAAGGACTGGACACAATTGTTCTTATTCTCCCTTGGAGACAAACCATTCATCATCAGAAATAATATATATATCAGCAGTCCCTTTTTTCTTGGCAGCGACTGAAACAAGATATCTTACAGATACTAGAAATCCCTTATGTGCATTTATTCGATCTTAAATACATATTGATATAAGCCTGAAGACTTTTTTTTTCCCAGGGCTTCGCTTTGCTTTTAGTAAATGACATTAAATAAAGAGATATCATGTGGATATTTTATTCTCTTTTTTTTAAAAGAAGGAAACGTATGGTATTCTTCCCAAATTTAAACATTGCTGGATGTAGTTCATGGTACAGAAAATCTCACTGGGGCCTTGAATTACCAACAATGACAACAACAACAATGACAATGATGATGACAACAACAATGACAACAACAACAACAATAATTATTATTTCAAGAACATCAGCCTTAGTCAAACCACAATACTGCATCCAGTTTTGGTCACCACACTATAAAAAAGATGTTGAGACTTTGGAAAAAAGTCAGAAAAGAGCAACCAGGGTGATTAGGGGACTGGAGATTAAAACATACGATGAACGGTTGCAGGAACAGGAAATGGCTAGTCTAGTGAAGAGAAGGACCAGGGGAGACAGGATAACTGTCTTCCAATATTTGAGGGGCTGCCACAAAGAGTAGGGGGTCAAGCTGTTTTCCAAAGCACCGGAAGGCCAGAGAAGGAATAATGGATGGAAACTGAACAAGAAGAGATTTAACTTGGAAATAAGGAGAAATTTTCTGACAGTGAGAGCAATCAATCAATGGAACAGAAATTGCCTTAAGAAGTTATGGGAGTTCATCACTGGAGGCTTTCAAGAAGAGACTGAATTGCCATCGGTTAGAAATGGTGTGAGGTCTCCTGCTTGGGTGGGGGGGTTGGACTAGATGACCTACAAGGTCCCTTCCAACTCTGTTAATCTGTAATCTGTAAATGTTGCAATAAATTCTCACCCCATCTTTCCTCTTGATCAGTTGCCTTCTCCTTCCATTTCTCTCAGCCTTGCCAGGTTTAATAATTTCTCCACTCAGTACACGTGCTCAAAGCATGTGAATTTCTGCTTGCTGATAGTCACAACTAGGGAATAAACAAACTTTATCTGATCCAAAGCAGATGGATTGGTACTTCGCCCAGCTCATGGTTTGGTAATTATGTCCAAATTTGTCATTTAAATTTTAACATCTCTTCTCTTGTTCTTTCTCAAAGTTTCATATAATCATCTGTTGCCACTAAAAAAATATCTTATGTCGTTAGCTAACGTACATTGTAGAGTAGCTATGAGTATACAATAAAAGAGGACTGGGTAGTCTATGCCAGGTTTTTTCAACCTTCATAACTTTAAGGTGTGTGGCAGTGGTGGGATTCAAAATTTTTTTACTACTGATTATGTGGGTGTGGTGTGGTGGGCGTGGTGTGGCTTGGTGGGCAGGGGGAAGGATACTGCAAAATCTCCATTCTCACCTCACTCCATGGTTGGTGAGCATGGCTGGCTGAGGAATTCTGAGAACTGAAATCCACACATCTTAAAGTTGTAAAGGTTCAGAAACACTGGTCTACTACTCACTGGTAGAAGAATGATATATACACGGATTTAATAACATTTCAGGGAAATTAATAAGAGGTGAAAAGTTGTGGCTGCCCAAATGTCCTTGGAGATCATTGTCTACAATTACTATGCTGTCCAGGAGCTGTTGGAGGTTGAACCAGTTTCCCCAGCCTCACTTAAAACAGAGCAGAAGAAAGTTATCTTCATTATGCTTTTTGTTGTTCTTCTCACCCTACCCTCACCGGTAATGTTATACACACACATACACGTACACATATACATTTCTGCTTTGGCTCCCTACTGGGACTAGCAATTGCAAAAACACTCAGGAAGCCTATTTTCCTGAATCTTAATAAACCTGAGTCCTCTTGACAAATATTAGCAAATTCAAGGTTTGCAACCTCTCCAGAGAGGAAGGAAAATATTATTGTCTACATTGATCAGATGAAGAAGTAAAGCTATTCAGGAGCTAGCGACTAATTTTCAATCAAAGAACAAGTGCCTTCAGGGAATAAAAATACCCAGATTCCCGCTTGGGGGAAACAGGTACCCTGTGGCTTCACAACAGAATAAAAAGAGATAGCATGCATCTGGAGTTATCGAAAGGATGGAATTCTTCTTCTTATTCCCAAACTAAGCACTGACTGAACTTAATTCAGTATTATAATCACAGCCTTGCGGAAGAGAAAGTTTTAATCTTTTTCTTCAGGATCTTATTCGTCAGCCTCCACCAAGAGATATTCTGGACTGCAGTTTCTCCAATTTATTCCTTGTTGCATTGCTCCCTGAATTCAAGATGTTCTCAAAAAGATTGGAATTTTCACTGCTTTATTAGGTCTTGAAAGAGGTAGGGGGATAAATCAATTAATTTCTGCCGAACCTTTCGCAGATAGTAGAGGCAATGAGAAAAATAATCAACTTTGATAATTTTATTTTCTTGGAAGGTCAGCAACACTGGTTGGAAATACACATAGCTCCTTCTGGTAGATTGCTAATACATTTTGTTAAAATTTAATTTTGATGAATGGCAAGGACTCAATCTGAGGATGAGTAAGCCACCTATTGAAATAGAGGTCTTTCATTCATTCCCATTCTAGGCTATTCTGTTAATGATGTTGAAAAATCTATATTGTTCATATTCTCTTTAAGGTCAGGTCATAATTTTCCTTGGGATATGTAATTTTCATGTACAAAGCAACTTACAAACCCTTGAAAAACATCCTGCATGCAGATGCGCCTGTTTTTAATCAATGCATCAACCTTTCCTAGGGTTGAACTCAACTCTCCAGTAACTAGTTCTACCTGGACATTTCCTTGCTATTTTCCTAGCAGTGTTACCAAATTGACGGATCATTCTTAATTTTCAAATACTGTAAGGAAGTTTTATTTTTTTTTAAAAAAAACACTCTTCCAACTATAGTTTATAGTTTATGGTATTCTTCCCTCAAAGTCTTCCATCTAACTTCAAGCAAGGATAGTCAGACCTATATAAATTAATGCAACTCTTAATGCATTAAATCTCCAAAAGAATAGAAAGGAAAGTTTCTGCATGTTTTCCAGTATCTTAGAGATCTATACATTCTGTTGCGTTAGCCACAATTAAACTAGTTCGTTGTGTTTTCCCAGATGTTGTTCCACAACAATTCTCCTCCATTAACAACCAAGAGAAAGAAAGAGTAGAAGAACAGAGCTGGAAGGCATCTTGGAGGTCTTCTAGTCCAACCTCCTGCCTAGGCAGGAAGCGCTCTACCATTTCAGACAAATGGCTGTCCAATTTCTTCTTTAAAATTTCCAGTGTTGGAGCATCCACAACTTCTGGAGGCAAGTTGTTCCACTGGTTAATTGTTCTCACTGTCAGGAAATTCCTCCTGAGTTCTAGGTTGCTTCTCTCCTCGATTAGTTTCCACCCATCGCTTCTTGTCCTGCCTTCAGGTGCTTTGGAGAATAGCTTGACTCCCTCTTTTTTTGAGGCAGCCCCTGAGATATTGGGACACTGCTATCATGACACCCCTAGTCCTTCTTTTCATCAAGATTACAGTCCTACTTCACTCTTGAGGTCATGGAGCCTTCTTCTTCCATTCCATCGTTCTTGTATTACTTAAGCCTCACTCCGAGAGCAACCCCCCCCCCCCGATCAGAATTTGAATCTTGAAAACATCTTACAAAATAGGTTGCCATGGAGAACTTGGCTAATTCCCCCAATGTCTTTCACAGAGGGACAGCTGATTGCCAAAACTTCCATTCAGCAAAAGGTAAAATGGTGAAATGGCCCCACACCCTTCCTTAGATTCCAGGATGCTGGCTTGTCCCTATCCCGCCTTGACTTATATTTCTGTTTAGGAGTCAGGGAAAAGAACACACTTTCCAAATAAATCTGTGAACTGCGGCTCCCTATTGCTGATTTTCTGAAAGTGCTTATGGAAGCCTCAAGGCCCAGAGGCATTCTTGTAAATAAAGGTAATGCTAGAAGCTAACAATTTGCTTCACAGCAGGCTGGTTTCCGTTTCAATCATCCTCATTTTTTCCCCCTCTCCCAAGCCACGGGTTTCAGGAGAGGGACAAACAGTCTTTATCAAAGGCCTGCACTCATCTCTTACAAATGGATTTTTGAATTAGCCCGAGAGTCACAGGTTGTCCTTGGGTCAAATCCAAAGCGCTACCCTCCGCAATAAGCTATTATAACTCCAACTTTTTGATTTGTTAGCACCCTGGAACCCATCAGGCATTCCATTGACCCGCAGAAGGTCCATTGTTGTCATCGCCTGCCTTGCTTAGGTCCATCGCTGATGAGATTGGGATAGTCTGCTTGACAGTTAGCTATTCCTTTCAACCCAGCAAAAAGAAAGTCAAGTGACCAACAAGAAATATCTGACATTGGGGGGTCTATGGTCCTGCTAAGTTTCTCTTCCTTTCATCTAGGAAGGTCTGTGGATAGAATAGAATAGAATAGAATAGAATAGAATAGAATAGAATAGAAT